>CM047812.1:79528732-79694481 GCA_026214975.1 Gentiana macrophylla
GAATGAAACGATCATGTAGGATTAATCTATATGTAATGATTATATCAATGGGCGCTTATTATTATTCTCGTGAGGAGATAAATATAATCTTATAATCGAGGAAGGTATCCACGGGATTATAGGTGGCATATTCACGTGATTGATTTATCGAATATAACTGTATTATGTTCAGTAAGATAATTATTTATTTGATTTATCGGGGCGCGTGATTATTAGTTCACTTGGTCCCGACGTGCCACCAAATATAGCATAGCTATTCTTCGGACATCGAATCCTAATAATATAAATTTAGTTCTTATTAGGAATTTAATTAAAAGCGATATATATGAATTAATTGTTTAGTGAACTATTAAATTGGTTAATATAAATAATTAAATATCATGAAAGAGATTTTTCATAATCTTGGCCCAAAAGTGTATCATAGTCGAAAATTATTATTGTGACTAGGTCACAATAAGTAATTTTCGCCATAGCATTTTTTAAACGAACAAAGAAATTGTTTTTCTGTGTATTAATAAGACATGTGCACAAAATATTTATTGAATAAATATTTATAGTAAGAAATAAAGATATATATTATTCTAGATTTTTCTAGAATATTACAGGATATCTTTTATTTATTGGATTTAATTATTTGCATAATAAAATCACTGGATGACAATGATTACTCTCCTATATAAAGAGAGTTCTCCCAACTCATAATATTGACACTAGTAATTTCGACTTCTACCTCTGAGAGGAGAAGGAAATTTTCGGCCAGGGAAAGAGAGGAAAATCTTGGAGATTTTTCCGGTAGCATATCGGGAGGATTCGAGAGGCAGATTTCCCCTCCACCAGGAGTTGCTTGGATCAGCACGTCACGGAAGATCGTGGGTGCTCTTCATACTTTCTTTCGCTTTCTTCTATTGCGGTTCTTCTACTTGGATTTTGAGATCCAGAGGTATGATCTACAACCCCTTCTAGAATAGATCTAGTTATTTTATTACGTGTAATTTATAGATCTCAGATCCTTAAATCATTCCATTGCGGATGATATTACAAGCAAAGTGGTATCGGAGCCTCAGTGATCTATATTTATACGTATAAAATATTATGATTCAGGAGTGGAAAGCATGTAGTTTTGTGTCCCAAATTTTTTTTTTTCTTAGGGGCGATGCATATATATTTATTTTTTTATGTTGCGATTGTTGTGGTTGAAGAGATGGATTGGGAGTTGTATTGTTTACCACGTAGATCTATTTTGTAGCTCTTTGATTAGTATCAATTGAGCATAGGATGTGTAATTTATTTTTATGTCATGCGAAAATTATAAAAGTTAGAATCTTTGTATTTATTTTTTTTGTCTGTCGGGTTGAGGCATTGAAGATCATGATGTGTTTCAAGATCATCAATATGGTGGAACATAAGGTAATAGGAGAGGATGTTTTGTTTTTTTAGATCACGGCAAAAATTTGGTCACGGCAATATTTTTCCTTGCAGCAACCCTAATTTGGTTGTGTCACATATTTTTATTTTTATTTTTTTCCAACCCATGGCCGAAAGGCCTGTTTGTAAATAATAATAAAAAAATATTTGCATAACAGCCGTGAAGAAAAAAAAAAGTTTTTTTGAAAACAATTATTAATATAGATATATTTTAAATATATTTAGTATATTACGCCTCCTCTCCTCGCTGCTCGTGGTTCGTGTAAAGATCGGGGTTCGAGATCCTGAAGTTTCAAGATCAAGATCAAGATCGAGATTTGAAGACTTAGAATTAGTTTTACTTTTCCTTAGAAAATAGGTTAGTCGAGGGTACCTAACGATCCATCTCGGTGTTTAAATTTTCCGCAATTTATTTTTATGTGTTTGATCATAAAATAGATATAAAATCGGAATTGCCATGACATGCATCATATCATAAATCCACTCCATGCATACATGTAGAATTTTAATTTTGTAATTAAAATAGGCATGTATACAAACTCGCTAATTAGTTGAAATTTAATTAATACGTGGTAATTGATTAATTTAGTAACTAATTAAAGATCCGAGACGGTTATGAAATCGTTAAGCCTTTTCGTGTGTGTTCTCGGTGAACCGCCTTAAAAGCCCAAACGAGATCACGCCGATTCGTAGTGTCTACTTAGATTGAATGATGGTAAAAGAACAATAAATCTTGGATAAAAATGGTTCGCCTATAGGTTGGGTGGTCAATCGAGCTTGGCTCGACCGACTTAACCTCTCTAGTGTGATGTATGCACGGGGTCCGGCAAGACTAAGCTACACCGCGAGCGGAGGGGTGATTCCTTCTTATCTCAATAGGCTCTCTTGACCCGACTTTATCCGATCGTCACATATGTTCCAACGAATAGGGCGGTTAGGCTTGCCAACGTTACCGATACACCATTCGAATCCTTGATTTGATGTACTTTTATGTTAACATCAAAAGAGACGTGGTTAGTTAACCCACCACCACTTCCAAAATATTGAGTGGGAGCGGGGAGGCGACACCAACCCCACGGCCCTCTACTATGATACAAGTAAGTGAGAGAAGGGTGACGCCGCGCGCTTTGATTTCGTCCCCCACGGATGGTGTTCACCCCTATCAATATTCATGGCTTGGTCTCCGAAAGGATAGGATTTCCGGCACGTACTCGCCGGGTCACCGACTCTATCCTACGATCGCACACTCGGGCGCACTCAGAGATCCGATATAATAGAGTCACACTCATAAAAGATATTCTTGATAATATCTAGGCTAAAAAAGGAAGGTAGTCAATGAATAAAGGGATGTTCGATTCTCGGGATGTTGATTCTCACAAGTTATTCATTGATGAGATTGTCTCAATTTAACCGTCATCTCTTTGACCTACCCACTAGGCATGCTTTGAGATGCGAGGTTAAAACCTTGAATGGTAGAGTAGACTTAATTTTAGTTTACAATTCCTAAAATAAACTTATATAGTAGTGTTAAACTTGAATTAATATATGTCATTTTTATTTACAAAGATTATATCCCTTACTAAATTGCTTAAAAATTAATAATTGACTAGTATTGACTTCGTTAAAAGTAGAAAGTAACTAGGGCCGCCGAACTAGTTAATCGATAATGCAATTATTTTTCGAAGAGATATTTTCTCTTAAGCCTTTTAAAACCGTGAGTGACATATAGGTATGTCACTAGTGTCATTTGTGTCAAACGGAGACAAACTTAGTTTGATCAAAGGTGATTTCGACTTTGAAATTCTTCTAGTGAGTTTTGAGTGTGTAGTGATTACACGAGTAATTTTCTAATTGAAAATCGGAAAATCATGAAGTGTTACTAGTTGGACGATATTTGGAATTGATGAACTAGTGGGAGCTTTATGATTTGTTGTTTTTCTAGAACATTAGAAAATGTAATCGACTACACACACGTAATCGTTCTAATTGAAAACCGGAAAGTCATGAAATGTCGCTAGTTGGATGATATTTGGAATCGATGAACTAGTGGGAGTTCTATGATTTGTTGTTTTTCTAGAAACATTGGAACTATGTACGAAAGATTTTCTAATCGAAAAATCGGAAAATCATAAAAAATAAAGCATTGCTCGTTAGACGGTATTTGGAACCGATAAAACTAGTGGAAGCTTTAATGTTATGATTTGTTGGTTTTTCTCGTATCCGAGAAGTCCCGACCCAAGAATACTCGAAATAGACATCCCACGGTTCAAGAGTAGTGTCTACTCAAACGAACCGCTGGTTCAAGATTGTTTCCATTCACGGAAAGTCAAGAATGGGAGAATATGTCTAAAAGTGTTAGTCATCTAAACTGAGAAAACTTTAAGGCTGAACCGAAAATTAATTAACTGAAAATCATAGGATAAGGACAGTGATTTTGGATCACCAACCTATGAATCCTTGGCGATTTTCTCGAGCCAAGTTCTTTGGAAGAACAAGGTAGCAGTGCATTTAACGATTAAAAGAGTAAACAACGGGCAGTTAATTTTAGCTAGAATAATGGGAGTGATATAAGGAAATGAATCTCGGATTCAATCCTTGGATATCGCGGAAAATTTATTTTCGGTTTAAGATTCGTTGGAACGAAGGGATTTACCTTTCCGCTCGATAATTTGTTTGTCGATGTAAAGTGAATATACCATTTGTAATTTAATCCAAGACTCGACTTTTGTTTGATAAAGTCAAAACCACTTAGAATCGCTTTGAAATATGTATATAAAACACATCTTAAGAACTATTAAAAGCAATTGGTTTCTATATTTAGATAAACGCTTCTTCATATTCCATAGTTAATGATAGTCCCTAAAAGACAAGACCTCAAGATCGCTCAGGTGATTCCTTCTCTCCTACCGCTTATATTGTCTCAAAGGTTCAATGACTAAGTTTCCTCTCAATCGGAAAGGATAATGGTTATAAATAAGTAACATAGCTTGTTCATGACGACCTTCGAAGTCTGATGAAAGATACAAGCTAGTAGAGCTTCCGAGTAGTGACTTCTTGTCCTGATAACTATTCAAACACTCCGGAAAGTTTATCCAAAATATTTTGAGGTTTCTCTGTTTTCAACAGAGATAGAGTATTCTATACTCGGAATAGGCCATTCATAGTCCTCGAGACTGATGCTCAGCCTGCCTCATTATGACATGTTCTCACTAAGTGAGAAACCGTTAAATTGCCTTATATAGTTTTTAGATGTGCTACAATACACTGCTTAACTCAGTAAAGATATTTGAAGCGAAATAACGGTTTACATTGAAAAATAAGACCGAGAAGTTTACCTAGAATATGCTTTGGAATTTACGGATAAGGTGTGGATTCAGTTCACCCCACTTCCATAAATATAAGCGTTTAGCACACGGTGCTTGAGGGTAAGACTGGGAATTTCGCGCATACGTTCGGTCAATGACCATTCGTGATATATCTTTTAAGCTATTGTGAATAAAGGTTAGATATAGGATTCTTGAAATCGGGAAGTGACAATTATATTGTTGCATCCTTTCCGATAGAGTCCATGAACAAAGAAAACCTTGATCCTTGAAGCACGCTTTACTCAAGGTAGTTACTAATCGATTAAAATCGCACCACATCCAACATCGGTTGTTGGTGATAACACTAAATACTACTAAACTAGATCGAATTTTGATCCACCCAAAGAAGTATTGGGAGTATGGTTTATCCATTACCCATTACGGTTTCTCGGACTTTGTAGTCCGAGGATCGATTGATGACCTATGGCTCTTTTGTGAGAAGTATAGATTCGATAATAGAGGTTGGTTTAATAGCCATAACCCCGGTGAAAGGAGTTCGGCACTCCAGCCTGCTCATACTCTTGTAGAACCACCTCGAGCGCCTCAGCCCCAGGGGAGTAATTGGATCTACACGGAAAAGAGTAGAATGAATAGGAAAGTTTATCTTTCAGAGCAAAGCTTGAGTGGTCTAGGGGTAATTCCTAAGAAGTAGAGAGTTAATCACACCTTGACTCTCTTACCACTTAGTATTGCATGATTTCGCTCAAAAGCGTAAAATATGGGTGATTCCCTCAGACTTTCTTGCCAAACAAACGGAGTCTGATTCATTCAAATGTATGGTATTGCCTTATGAACTTATGACAGGATGACTCATCAAGGCTTATGTCCTTGTGTGGATAAAAGCAAACCTCTCGGTCATCAAAAGTCATATATTTCTACAATATATGGATTTGACTGTAACATTGATAAGTCTTTTGTAGATCGGATATCAATTTTAGTACAAGAGTGAATATATACATATATTAGTGTTTGTGAAGGATAACACCGCACTACTGGAATCAACTTGGGTGTGTTATCTCAAGTCGACCGACAATGCCACAATTCTTCCGCAATGTAGATTTGGACAACATTCTAAAGAGTTTGACTCGGTCGAATTCATTAGAATCACCACTGATTTCCCATCCATCTTATTGGTTAAGATGATGCATCTCGTGTATGCAACATTCAACGAGGAAGTTCTACCCTATGCCTCGTGAATGACTCTCTAAATCTTCGGATCAAGAGAAATGGGATAGATTCTCTTTCTAGTAAGAGATGGTCAGTTATTGAAAGTCAACTTTGATCGAATCTTAGATTCGGCGTTAACAAAGCAAGTTTAGTATGCCCTTTAGTATCTTGAGAGAACGAGGAATAATATGCGGACATATTCATGTGTGAACTTGGATATGTGTGATACATCGATTTTGATTTTAAATCGATTGAGGATGATCGCAAGTCGATCTCGTGCTCAAGTGTTTATTCTTGTGTTGAAGCAATTGCCTGGAGGAATCCAAAGAACGCCAACTCGACTTTAACTAGTTGGGTGATTAGCGGCTTTTGTAGTAGCTGCAGAGGCGATATAGCTTAAGGAATTCTTTTCATATCTAGGAGTGATTCTAGATTTGGAAGCCGATACCACATCATTGTGCAAACGATGAAGGGGTAGCTTATAAGGATTTTCAAAATCACTGTAGAGGTCAAAAGCATATTGGGAAAGTACCGAATGATTAGATGGACCGGTAACGCTTTGATTCTACGGATCGCCTCGAGCCGACAACCCGACTAATCATTAAGACCCATGACATTTAGATGTAGTACTCCCGAGTCACCGACTCTATCCTACGATGGCACACTCGGAGTGTATTTTGTCATCTACAATGGTTATGACATGCATAATGGGTGCTAGAATACGGGATGGGTCTCCATTGCTTTGTGAGAGCAAGTGGAGATGTAGTTTGTTGTAGTTTAAATAATAGGGTGTGCTCTAAAACAATTAATCACATGCTTTCGTGCAAGTGGGAGATTGTTAGGTGTTATGCCCAAAAGACAATTTTGTAATTGTTTTATTTAATGAATGAATTGACATTATTATTCATATTTATTATTTCTCATATTCACCGATGTGACAATAGTATTTACACTACATAAAACCCTAAAGTATATCGCTTATGTAATCACTTAACTCAAATGTATGGGATATACACGGGAGGATTGAGTTAGTGAAGATGTACTTAAAATACAATTAGCCCAAGATGAAGTTAATCGAGTATCGGGTCTCTCCTTTAATGTGCTATTAATGCACCTGTAACACAATAAGTGTGATTGTCTTATCCGACTTTCGGTTAAGAGAACCTAGTAGGCATTTATATATGATAGATATATCATATAAAATTTGGACCGCTTTGATTAGAGTTCACGATATAATTCCGTAAATCGAGAAGTCTTGTCGAATCAATCGATAATCATATTTATGGATATATTTTAATCCTGATGTGATCACAGTCAACTGCTTGAATCAGTATGAGGTTTGACTTGACGGTTAAGGATTACACTGAGTCTGTGATCTGAATTACCTCATCTTGGCATTTTACTGGATTGAGTGAGTAGTCTGTGTTATCACAGATACGGAATCCATTCCTTCCATTTATGGAAGTAGATAGACAGTTCCCTTATTTGTTAATCCTAGAAACTGATCGATCCATAGAGTTCATATTACACTGATTAGCTACTAGTGAGTTGTATGAATTAATTGATCACTACGGGATTAATGGTAAATAAGGATAAGAGGTTCTAAAAAGGGTTAACGGTAACTTCCCGATTTATAATGAAATAAATTCTATGGAGGATTAATCCATATGTAATGATTATATCAATAGACGCTATTATTATTCTCGTAAGGAGATAAATATAATCTTATAATCGGAGGAGTGTCACGGGATTATGGTGGCATATTCTCGTGATTGATTTATCGAATATAATTATTCTCGCTCGTTAGATAATTATTTATTTGATTTATCGGAGTCATTGATTATTAGTCCATGGTCCCCGACGTGCCTCCAAATATAGCATAGCTATTCTCGGACGTCGAATCCTAATAATATTAATTTAGTTCTTATTAGAATTTAATTAAAACGATATGTGAATTAATTGTTTAGTGAACTATTAAATTAGTTGGGCTAAATAATTAAATATGTGAAAAGACATTTTTCATAATCTTGGCCCAAAAGTGTATCATAGTCGAAAATTATTGTGACTAGGTCACAATAAGTAATTTTCGCCATAGCATGTTTTAATGAACAAGAAATTGTTTTCTTGTGTATTAATAAGATGTGTGCACAAAATATTTATTGATAAATATTTATGGTAAGAAATAAAGATATATATTATTCTAAATTTGTTCTAGAATATTAAGGATTATCTTTTATTTATTGGATTTATTTATTTGCATAATAAAATCATTGGAGGACAATGATTACTCTCCTATATAAAGAGAGTTCTCCCAACTCATACACACACTAGTAATTTCGACTTCTACCTCTTAGAGAGAGAAGGAAATTTTCGCCAAGGAAAAGAGAGGAAAATCTTGAGATTTTTCCGGGTAGCATATCGGGAGGATTCGAGACGAGGATTTCCTTCCACCGGAAGTTGCTTGGATCACACGTCACGGAAGATCGTGGTGCTCTTCATACTTTCTTTCGCTCTTCCTATTATGTTCTTCTACTTGGATTTTGAGATCCAAGAGGTATGATCTACAACCCCTTCTAGAATAGATCTAGTTATTTTATTACGTGTAATTTATAGATCTAGATCTTTAAATCGCTCACATGGATGATATTACAAATGTAGTTGTTGCCATCAAGTCTGTGGTTTGTAAATGAATAGTTTTCAGAACCCCCTGCCTCACGAGGTCTTGGGACTCTACCGAGGTGAAGAAGCTTCAGATAAAGAAGACATTTTTGAAAATATAGAGATTTTGCAAATGGATTAAAGATTTATTATGTCTCGATACCATGAAGAGAGTTTGAGAAAGTAATAATACTTGAGTAAACTTCAACTTAGTTTATTCATGATAAAAGAGTGTGTATAAATAGATACAAGTATGAATGAGAAAGGTCCTAGTAGAGTATAAGTTAGGGTAGAGCAATTAATTACTGTAGTCGGCTAGTATTAATTGCTAGAGTTGTCTATTACATAATAAGACAAAATGGAGTTACTTTATGACTTTATGACATATTAATTGTTTATATAATACAATTAATATGTCTTACAATTAATATGTCTTTATATACAAGTAACGCTTTATAGTTACAATAATGTAATGTAATATTTCCACAAGTGCCCTACTCACAAAATACACTCGAACCTCGCCCATGTTCTCTCTTCTCGAACCAACACTTTGCACTTACATCGCCTCTTCACAGATTGCTAGATAAACCAGTAGTTTTTCTCCTTCCCGAGGTGAAGATAGTGTTTGTAAATTAGATAAATAATTCTTCAAATCTTCGAACGCTTTTTGACACTTGTCATCCCATTGGAAAGGACTTGCCTTCTTTAATATCTTGAAAAGGGTAGCGCTCTTTGCGCCGATATCGACAAAAAACGGTTGAGGGCCGCCATTCGCCCACAATCGTTGTACTTCTTTGATATTACGAGGTGCGTGCATATTTTTGAGGATGTCGATCTTGTCTGGTTAGCTCGGATTCCATCTTTCAATATCATATACCCCAAAAACTTTCCGGATCGAACCCCAAAGGTGCACTTCTTCGGATTGAGCTTCATGTTCGCAGCTCGTGAGCACCTCGAAAGCCTCTCTCGTATCGATAAAGGAATCGTCCCCATGGACATGCTCTTGATCAACAAATCATCGACATAGACCTCACGTGTAACATTTATATGATAAAATTACGATGTTTTATATACGTTATCGACTTTTTATATAAAATATAATAAAATATAACGATAATCTTATAAAATATTAATAGCCATGAATAAATCTAAATACTATAAAAATCTAGTAAAAAATGATAAAAAGTTATAAATTTTGTACCGGTTAATAACCGGAGTGTCGTGGTCGATTCACGTGGGTATTTTTGGTATTTTACAGACCTTAGGTAAACCAAGACCCGAGTGACGACATTTTGTGGAGTAAAATCATATCTTTTGAAGGAATAAAGGAAGTGCCACGAGATTTAAAGTTCAAGTGGACCAATGATTCGTGACGCCATATCAAGTTATATTTTCAACGAACAAATGGCCCAGCAAAAAGGCATTTTCTGAAAAAGAAGTCTTCATGGAAGTTATAGATCTCCTCAAGAGCTTTCCAACGCATCTTGAATTATGTCATTTGGAGATCCAGAGCTCAAGTTATGATTTTATCAAGTTTCGATTAAGATTGAAAAAATCTATCCGGATCGATCCGATTTACCTCGGATCGATCCGAGGAGGCATAATGATTATCCAAAGATGTGGCCCTGCAGAGAATATCCTCGATAATATTTTTATTCCCGGATCGATCCGCCCTTTCTCGGATCGATCCGCAAGTGGAAAAATTGCCTATAAAAGGCGCAAGATTGCAGTACAATGGAGGGGTACCAAATATATTTCTTTTACCTTTTTCTAGTAGTAGTAGTATGTATATATATAGGCCTTATGCCATAAATAAAGTAGTATCGCCATAATGCTCTTAGAAATTATCGTAAGATCAATGTTGTTGAAGTTGTTGTAGCATCCGCATTTAATACATCTTCCGATCCAATCGTTGTAATCGGGTAAAATTTCTAAAGTATTTATGTTTATTATATTTGTTTTTATCTTTCGTATAATGTTAGTAGGCTAAATCTAATAACTAGCCAAAGTTATGTAATCGCTTTATTTCGATCTTTCGCAAAGGAATGTTGTCTAAGTAAAATTGAATAAAAATTGAGTTAATTGAATCTTTTTCTATTGATAAAGTTTGACTTGAAAAGAATTCATAATCTAATTATGAATTGACGCTCGTAATTAAGTTATGAACTCGTTAATAGAAAACCGGAGGGTAAAATTGGCGAGTGAAAACGTGACAACGGAATCCGCTTCCTATTCGGGCAGATTTGTCCTAAAAAGATAAATCTTATTAAAATTTGTACTCAAGATCGTAATAATGTTAAAATCATCGCTAATTGAAACTTAAACCGAAAGTTGAATCGCCTGCCTTGACAACCGGAGCCTTTAAATAAAATTGACCGCTTGACGAACGGAATGACTCCTTTATTCAAAGGTAGAATCGCACTCGGACCTGCTCGTAAAAACCGTAATAGCTTGTGGATTTGGACCGATGACAATGGACATATGACAATTTCGTGACGCTAATGTGAGGACGAATTGTTAACCTTAGAGTACACCGCTTCATTTACTCAATTGAACCTAAAGATCGAGCACATTCCATTCAATCAAAAGATCGTATAAATCAATTATATAAACTTTGGCTAGTTCTCTAATAATATATTTGGCATCTATATATTTATATCTATATATATATACTTTGCAACTTATGCACATCTATATATATTTATATATCTATATATATTATATTAGAATAAAATTTTAATTTACGTATTTATTTTATGTTGACTAGAATAGTAGTGATCTGTGTTATAAAATTGCGGTTTAGATCGAGTTAATAAAAGCTCTTTGGTGTTTAACCACACTTAGAAGAATTACAAAGTTCCCTGAGGATACGATACTCTGACTCACCATACTAGCACTACAGTTTGACCCGATACACTGTCGGTTAAGGACTGGTATTAGCACTAGAAAAGGCCACGTCAACCTCCATATTACGACCTATCAGTTTCTCGATTATCTTGTTGACCGCTCTCTGATAAGTGGCTACCGCGTACTTTAGACCAAACGGCATTGTCACGAAACAAAACGTACCGAACTCTGTTATGAAGGCGGTCTTCTCCGAGTCTTGGGGTCCATAAAAATATGATAATAACCCCTGTAAGCGTCTAGAAAACCGAAGACCTCGAAACCCAACGTCGAATCGACTAACTGATCAATTTTAGGAAGTGGATACGAATCTTTAGGGCACGCCTTGTTTAGATCCGTGAAATCCACACACATTCGCCAGCTCTCATCTGGCTTTTTAACCAAGACTGGATTACAACTACCTGGTAGAATACCTCATTGACGATTCCAAAGAACTAACAATTTATCCACTTCCTTCTTTATCGCTTCTTTCCTCTCAGGGTGAGGTTTCTCTTCTCGCCAGACGGCTTCTTTTTCGGTCGACATTGAGCCGATGCATCGCTATATCAGCCGATAGGCCTGGCATATCGTCGGCCTTCCAAGCGAAACACATCTCGATACTCGACCAAGAGGTCGACCAAGGCTTGCATGTTGGGGTGTGGTATCCACTTCGATTTGGACCTCTTGGCCTTCTTCTTCTTTCCACACGTGAACTTCCTCTCGCTGGGTCGACAGAGACCCAGCTTTCTATCTTCCTCTTCCTCAGATTTAACTCTTCGACTAGCACTTGTCCGACGCTTTCCTTTTATCGTAACCAAACCGCAATTCCTGGCCACATCAACGCCTCATTTTACTTCATGGGTGCCATACCAGTGGGAAATTTCATGCTATTGTGGAAAGTAGAAATAATGGCCCTCAGGTCGCATAAGGCGGGTCGACCTAATATCGCGTTGTAACCCGATGGGGCCTTAACTACGACATAAGTCATTTCCATCGCTCGCCTTTTTCTCCATCTCCTATTGTAGTTAGTAAGGTAATCGACCCGACAGGGTGGATGGCCTGCCCTGTGAATCCGAACAAAGGGGTTGATAAGGGTACAATATCTTCATCTCTCAACTTCATGGCTTTGAAGGCTGAGTAGTAGAGGATGTTGACGGCACTTCCACTATCGACACATACCCTCTTTATCGTGCCTCGGCTTATCAACGCCTCTATCACCAAACATTCACCGTGGATCGTGGGAGCTTGGAATATCATCTTTGGTTCCATAACCCACCTCCGCCGTGAACCTAAGTTTCTTCGGTTCCTCGACCGTCTGGTAGATCGTCGATCGGATCGAGGTCGATCTCGACTCGTGCTCAAAGAACAATTGTATTGACACCATATCCGATGCGATTATCCCCGTGGGGTCTCGATTATGATCTTCCCTACGATCGTCCCCTCGCAGCTTATCTCTACGAGTCGGCTCGGGTGACCTATCCCGACGCCTCGATTATCTCGACGTGGCGATCGGTCTCTCCCTGTTGTAACTCTTTCTCTTATATTCTCGACGCACCCTTGGGCTCGCCCCTTCTCTCGATCTATCGACCACCTCATCTAACCGACCTCTTGAATACACGCATCGATATCCTCTTCGTGTCGAAGCACTCTTCTCAGGTCATGTCCCACATCCTGTGATAGTCGCAATATTTGTGGGTATTCTTTCTTTTCTCGATCCTTGACATCGGGCTTGGGTGTTCGTGCGATATTTTTCTTAATCATGATGGCCAGCACCTCTCCTCGAGATCGGTTGAGAGGATGAAGTCTCGGTCCTTTAAATTTCCTTCTTTCCGAAAGCCGATCCGTGATCGGTGCGGTCAATCGATCGAATACATTCGACTTTCCTTCCTCGCCTCCGCCTCAGTGATGTATGAAAATATATGATCAAATTATAAGACTTTTTATTATTATATTTATGATATTTTAGTATAATTTCATATAAATGCATTAAAAACTTATAAAAATCATAGTAGTTATAATTAGATGCATAAGTTATAGTAAACGATAAAAATGATAGTTTTTTATCGATTTACGCTTGGTGTTTTGTTAAGTTTGTTGCAGGATCGATGTTTACCGAGATCCCAAAATATGACATACTTTGAAGTATAAATCATGAGTTTTTGTGGGATAAAAGATTATGCCAAAATCTAACAACTTTGAACAGATCAACTGCCTTTAATGTTTCTACCAGAATCATCTTCAACGGACATTTGATCTAACTTAGAGGCATTTTCAGAGAAAAAGTCCTTGACGAAAGTTGTAGGCCTTCAAAAGAGCTTTCCAACGAATATCAAATCATGTCAATCTGAGGTCTACAGCTCGAGATAGGTTTTTTACTTAACATCGATATGTTGTATGTCCGCACGCGCCCGGAGAAGGCCGAATATTGCGTAAAAATCTCAAATCGGGCCCACAAATCTCGACAAGGGAATATATATCGTGTAGCCGCACGCGCGCACGCCGCACGCGCCGCCTTGTGGTACACTCTATAAATACCCCTCAAATGCAACCATTTTGAAGTGTACCAAGGCATATATCTTTCTTCTATATGTCTCTATAGTTTCGCTTTTGTTGTTTTTAGTTAAATAAAAGTCAGAAACGGCACTCTGCCGAATAATGCTGTAGTATAAAGTATCGTTATAATGCTTAGAGGATGTATCAAGGCTCATTGATGTCAAGGAGTTGTTATTTCCGGAGGATACAACTCAATGCTTCGATTGTAACCTGGTAACTTTTCTAATGTATTTATGTTTATGTAGTATTTGTAGTATCTATATATTACTTATAATGATATTAGGCTAACTTAGTATCTAGCCAAGATATGAAATTGGATTAGTATTATCTTTTAGGGAAATGGATGATGACTATACTAAAATTGGATAAAATCGGTTATAATGAATCTCTTTCTATATTCGTATTGAATTAGCTACTTGATATGAAAGAATTCATAATCTAATTATGAATTGACGCCTCGTAGTTAGGTTATGAACTCGTTAATAGAAAGACCGGAGGGTAAAATTGGCCGAGTGAAAACGTGACAACGGAATCCGATTTCCTAAACCGGGGGTAGATTTGTTTCGGGAGAAACAAACTCTTATTGAAATATGTACTCGAGAGATTATTACGTTTAATTCATTTGTTTAATTGACATACCTTAAAATTGGCCGAATGACAAAACGGGAGTGACCCATGCTTGAGGATGACCTTGGACAAATGATTGGACATATGACAATTTCAGATGCTCGTGTGAGAATGAATTGTTTAGTTTAGAGTGCACCGTTTCGTATAATTGATTTAACTTAAAATAAAGATCGAGCACATCCAATTCCACTAAAAAGATATAAGGATTCAATAACATATTCTTGGCTAGTCTATAATTATAATATCTATCTCCCTCCCTTAGATATTGTTTTGGTACCTATATATACTTATATCTATATATATATATGTATTGCTATATATCTATATATATATTTATATACTTATATATATCTGTTTTAGTTTTATGCTTTGTTAGTTTAGAGTTTGGTTGGATGATAAAATTGCGACTTAGATTGAGATAATAATTGAGCTTCTTGGTGTTTAATCACACGGTGAATTACCAAGTTTTCCCTGAGGATCGACACCTGACTCATCACTCTATCACTACAATTTGACCCGGTACACTGCCGGTAAGGATTGATAGCATAGAAAAGGTCCGTCAGCTTAATGGCGCCGTTGCCGGGGAACGACGCTAATTCATTGTGTTCGAATGATTTCTACTTATATTAACTCAAAAGTCTCGAGGATAAGTCAACACTCTTCTTACCCCATTTCTATTTTCTTTTTCGTTGGTACTTACCTAATAAGTAAGTTACCAATCTTTACTTTTATCAATTTCAACTATTTTCGGTTTCGTTAGTTGATGACCGTAAAGAGTAAGGCCCCACTTACTCTTATAAGCCCGACATAGATACTTACGAAAGGCGGTTAAGAGCAGAAAGGAAACAAGGTCATACTGGTCAGGGAAATCCTGACGGAGGATCATCATCAAATCAAAATACGAAAATGGCTGAAAACAGTGATGAAACACCTGAACAAGGGCTAGATCATGCTCAAGGGCATGGCCAAAATCTTAATCAGATCTACCAATACCAAATAACCGTAATAGAAATAATCAAAATCGGAACCGAACAATCGTAATAATAACCCACCAAATCCGAGACCTATTTGTGATCGGGACCTTAAGAATAAACCGGACTAATAATCCAAATTCGTTTACCCAATGAAGGAGCAAATAATTTTGAAATAAAATCTCATCTTTTGGTCTAATTGACGCAAGAGCCCAATTTCTAGGAGAGGATGATGAGGATCCACATCACCATCTCTATCTTTTCAAGAATTGTGCAATACAAACCAAAAGCCAAGGTGCTCATCGTGAATTAACAAGGATGTCTATGTTTCCTTTTCTTTAAAAGGAAGAGCACGAGATTGGTTTATGTCACTCCCACATCATTCATTGACTAGTTGGGAGGAAATTCAAACCGAGTTCTTAAAGCGATATTTTACTCCGGGTAGAAATTTGGAATTAAAGGTCGAAATTGCCAACTTTAGACAAGGATCTCAAGAAACGCTTGGGAATGCGTGGGAGAGATTTAAAAGTTGCTAAGATCTTGTCCCGATCATGGTTATTCCTTAGAAATGCAAATCCAACTTTTCGTCAGTAAATTAAGGAAAGATTCACGTGCAGATGTAGATCATGCATGTGGTGGATCGTTAATGATGAGTGAAGCTCAAATAGTTTACGATGCTATAGAAAAGATTTCCAAAAATAACAGAATGTGGAAACCGGTTCTAGCACCGTGAAAGTAGCATTTGCGGGGAGAATACACATCGAATCACGGAAGTTCTAGCACACTTGGAGAATTTGAGTAGAAAGTTTGACAACCTACACAGGCTAGTAGGATCAGAAAATCGAAACTATCATACCAAATGACTACTCAAATCATGATAATGTGTCATTAGGGATAGAAGAACCGTAAGGATACTCAAGGAAGAGGTGAGTTTTTTTACAACAAAGATAGGAATTTGAACAACGCGTATTCAAACTCCTTTAATGCTATTAGAAGAGAGCACCCAACTTTAAGATGGTCCGAAAACCCTAATAAGCCGTGACAACCGCCATATCCAGATTCAAAGATAAGAATCCATATAGTAATCAAGTTCATCAAGGAAATACATCAAATCGTAACCTACAATCGTTACTCAAATCTTATCCACAACATACTACTCAAACTATACCACCACCCAAAGTTCAACCCAACTTTGAAGGAGTTGATAAATGGGATAAATTAATGGAAAAAATGATGGGTGTAGTATCTACTCAAGCTCGTAATATAGAAACTATGATAACTTCTATAGGTTCACTTCTAAGGATATGACTATGTTGAAAACATCCGTGGGTGGACATGATACGAGAATGAGAACTATAGAAGCATCGTTAAGGAATATGGAAGATCATTTGAGTAGAGAAGGAGAACGTAACAACAAAGAGAGACCTCCGGAGGATTACCAAGTAATCTGAAAGAAACCCGAGAGAGGTAAAAGCCGTGATTACGAGAAGTAGGAAATATTGTGAAGATACTTTGAGCAGAAAACGCAGAAACAATGAGGTAGAAAATGATTTAGATGGTAATATCATAAAGGAAAAGGACGAACTTGAAATTACTGATGAAGAGGAAGAAATTATCGAAGAATTCTTAAAACAGAATAATGTTGAACCTGAAATTGAAGGCGAAAAATGGGTAAAAGTCCATAGAATTCTGAAAGATCCTATGGATAAGGACCTGAGAACCCTATTTAAGGAACATGTCGAGAAAATCGTGGAGAAAACAGAAGATTTAAAAGTAATCGAGAAGGATAAAGTTGATACAGTGGGATGATTTAAAGGAAAAATCTCAAGATAATGAAACTTGGCGATCAAGTAATAATCAAGGATTCAAGGAGAAAGGAAAAGAGAAATGACTTCGTAACCAAAGGCTATAGATTTAGAATCTTTGCCTTATCCACCGAAAGATCAAATTAAAAGATAAAACCGATAAGAAATATGCTCGCTTCCTTGACACTTTTCGTCATATTCATGTCAATATCCTCATTATAGAAGCTTTAGTCAACATGCCTGCCTATGGAAAGTTTCTTAAAGATATCCTATCTAATAAAAAGCGATTAGAAGAATATGAGAATATATGCCTTAATGAAGAATGTTCTGCATACTTCAAAGATCGACTACCTCCTAAACTTAAAGATCCTGGTAGTTTCACTATTCCATGTGAAATTGGAGGATTTCTGTTTAAGAAAGTATTGTGTGATCTAGGAGCAAGTATCAATCTCATGTCTTATGAGGATTATAAGAAACTAGGAATAGGAGAGTTTACTTAATCACCGAAATGACCCTTCGGATGGCGGATAGATCAATTAAACATCCTAAGGGAATAATCGAGGGCGTGTTGGTTAAAATTGATAAATTTTACTTCCCAAAGAGACTTTGTAATAATGGAAATGGAAGAAGGATATTCAGCGCCAATTATTCTAGGTCGACCATTTCTAGCTACAGGAAGAACTTTGATAGATGTTCAAAAAGGTGAACTAATACTGAGAGTTAATGAGGATAAAGTTTCATTCAATATCTTCAAAGCTATAAACCATCCATACAAAGAACCAGACTCATGTTCTTTTATAGATGAATATTCTACTATCTGGGATGCCAAATCTAAAGATTATGAAAATAAATTAGAAGAATGTTTGGCATTTTCTATCTATAAAGAAGATGAAAATGATACTGAAATGAAAGAAGTAATCCTTTATTTAGATAAAGGAGGGTTTGTTAAACATCCATGGCATCAAAATTTGAAATTGGAAATGGAAGGACCAGTTTTAAAACCATCAGTAGAAGATCCACCAAGGAATCTGGAGTTGAAACCACTCCCTTCGAATTTGAAATATGCTTTTCTTGAAAATGATAATCATTACCTATTATCATTTCATCAACCTTAACAAAAGAACAAGAGGATCAATTACTAAGAATGTTAAGAATACATAAGAAAGCTTTTGGATGGACAAAGGCGCGGATATCAAAGGAATTAGCCTCAAATTTGTGTTCACAAGATTATTTTGAATGAAGAAGCTAAACCTTGTATTCAGCCACAACGCCGCCTCAACCCGAATTTGCAAACAATTGTTAAGAAAGAGGTCATTAAGCTATTAGAAATGGGAATAATCTTTCCCATATCAGATAGTGAATGGGTAAGTCCGACTCAAGTAGTTCCAAAGAAAGGAGGTTTCACGGTAAAAGAAAATGATAAAAATGAATGGATTCCGACAAGGGAAATTACAGGATATCGAATGTGTATTGACTTTCGAAAATCCCGAATGATCATACTAAAAGGATCATCATCCACTTCCATTCATCGTGCGGATGTTGGAAAGATTGAGTGGACATAAGTATTACCTTTTTAGATGGTTATTCGTGTTATTTACGATATTCATTGCAGTTAGAGATAGAGAAAAACTACTTTCACTTGTCCCTATGGAACTTTTGCTTATAAAAGAATGCCGTTTGGATTATGTAATGCACCGCTACATTTCAAATGATGTATGATGGCAATATTTTCCGATATGGTTGAGAAATTCTTAGAAATCTTTATGGATGACTTTAGTGTTTATGGAGATTCTTTTGATAAATGCTTATCACACTTAGAACGTGTTTTACAACGCTGTGAAGAGATACCAACTTGGTTCTAAACTCGGAAAAATGTCATTTGATGGTATCTCAAGGAATTGTACTAGGTCATAGAATCTCAAGAAGGAATTGAAGTTGATAAAGCTAAAGTCGAAGTAATTGAAAAATTACCTCCACCAATTAATTTGAAAACGTTAAGAGGATTTCTTGGACATGCAGGATTTTATAGAAGGTTTATTGCAGATTTCTCAAAAATAGCAAAACCCCGAGTCATTTGCTAGAAAAAGAAGTACCTTTTAACTTTGATGATAAATGTATGGAAGCCTTTAAGACCATAAAAGCGAAATTAACTCATCGCACCAAGATTAGTAGTAGCACCAGATTGGGATTTGCCGTTTGAAATTATGTGTGATGCAAGTGATTTAGCTGAGGAGCTGTTTTAGGTCAACGGTATAACAAAATTCTCAAAGCTATCTACTATGCATCTCACACATTAAACGCAAATTTCGACTTAATTATGCAACTACCGAAAAGAATCTGTTGGTAAATATTTGCCTTAGATAAGTTTCGATCATATATTGTTGGTTCTAAGGTAATAATCTACACGACCATTCACTCTGAAGTATCTTTTAAGTAAGAAAGATGCCAAACCGCGTCTTCTTAGGTGGATTCTCATTACTCAGAATTCGACATTGAAATTAAGGATAAAAGGAAGTGAAAATGTAGTAGCGCATCATCTAAGCGGGATGGATAATGATGAAGGAAAAGGAAAAGAAATTCGTGATTCGTTTCGGATGAGAAACTGCTTAAGATAGATACTCCTTCAACCATGCGATTATTAAAAACTAGAATACCATCAAAGGAAGATTCGCCATGGTTTGGGGATATTGTTAACTACATTACCAGTAGGTACATCCCACCTCATTGGACTTGGCAAATGAAAAAGAAGTTCTTTTATGACTTAAAGTTTTATTATTGGGATAAACCGGATCTTTTCCGAAGATGCTCGAGATGGAATAATTAGGAAATGTATTCTGATAGTGAAATTTTAAGTGTATTATCATTTTGTCATGATCGTGAGGCGAGGAGGTCATCATGGAGGATGGAAAATCGCTTTCAAAGTTTTACAATGTGGTTTCTATTGGCCTACACTATATAGAGATGCATATAAATATGCAAAATCTTGTGAATCATGTCAAAAATGGGGAAATATATCGAAAAAACATGAAATGCCTATGCAACCGATTTTAGAATGTGAACTATTTGATGTGTGGGGCATAGATTTCATGGGACCTTTCCCTATATCTTTTGGAAAAAGATTTATTCTAGTAATGGTTGATTATGTTTCTAAATGGGTAGAAGTCAAAGCTCTCCCTACTAATGATACCAGAGTAGTGCTAAGGTTCCTTAAAAAGAATATATTCACACGATATGGCATTCCGAGGGCTATCATTAGTGATAGAGGTTCACATTTTTGTAACCGACCATTTACTAAGATAATTGAGAAATATGGTGTAACTCATAAACTTGGAACACCCTATCATCCACAAACTAGTGGGCGAGTAGAGGTGTCTAATAGAGAAATTAAAAGAATCGTGGAGAAGACAAAGGACTCGAATCGTAAAATCAAGCGAAAAGACTTGATGATGCATTATGGGCATACGAATGACCTTTAAAACACCGATTGGTCGTTCTCTCTTACAAATTAGTATTTGGAAAATCTTGTCATCTCCTGTTGAATTAGAACACCGAGCTTTATGGGCTATTAAATTTCTAAACTTTGATCCTAAAGTCATCCGGTGATCATAGATTACTTCGATTAATGTAACTAGAAGAATTTCGACTGATTCTTATGAAAATGCTCGAATCTACAAGGAACGCACAAAAGCTTTTCATGATAAGAAAATCTATAGTCGTGAGTTCCATATAGGTGATCGAGTACTTTTATATAATTCACGTTTGAAGTTGTTTCCAGGAAAGCTTAAATCTAGATGGACAGGTCCATATGACGTAACAAAAATCTATAAGTCTGGAGCTGTTGAACTAACTGATGGAAAAACAACTTTTATAGCCAATGGACACAGGGTGAAATTGTTCGTAGAAGCTGAAGGGATACCTCAAACAGAAGAAGTATTATTACTTATCGACCTCTCAACGAATTAAGGAAGCGTAATTTTAAACTCGGCCAATTACAGTACTATCTTTCTAATTTACCTTTTAATATGCATTTTAAAGTAGTTTCGTCTTTTACCGGATAGACGTAAAAGAACTGGATGCCTTTCATAGATAGAATAAAAGTTTTTATTTTACTTTTAAGATTAGGTCTAAATAAGGATGTCGCCTTTAAGATAGAAGCCTTAGTTTCTAAATTAAATAAGGAATTATTAATCAAGTCGAGAAAGAGAACTTTGTAATGGAAATTCAAGGAGTGCAATAAAAAGAAGAGCAAGGTTTTTAATGAAGTGTAGAATCTGTGGGAAAATGGAACATCTTTGATGCGTGTGGAAGAAATACAACCATATCCCAGATGAGTGTTTGAATGTTATTAAGAAGGAACGATTAGGTGGTTATCCGAAAATCCCGAGGAATACAAAGAGATAATTCAAACGCATCACTCCTAGGAGAAAGGTTAAGGGACCATTATGATAACAATCTTGAGGATCCGAGATTGAGGAGTTAGCAAAAAATCCTAAGAATTTCAAAGGTGTGTTTTTAATTTTTCAAATTTTAATTAAATTTCAGATTTTTAAAGTTATTTTTCTAAACTTAAAAGAAAAATATTTTTATGAAAAATTTATAATAAACCTATTTTGTCATGTAAAGTAGGTATATTATATCAAAAATATGTGATTTCAATATTTTATTAGTTTTTATATTTTATCAAGTTTTATATAGAAAAATCGATTAAACTTAGATTATATGACATAAATCATAAGATTAACATCAAATGATTTTTATGTGATATAATTAGAGCTTATTACACAAAAATGACAAAATTCCGTTTTTGGGGCCATGTGACCGCACGCGCGGTACACTACCGGCACGCGCCGGTGTGTACACACTTAAACCTAAAAAATGCGCCCTTTCTCATTTCTCATACCTCAATTCGAATTGAAGAACAGCCCGACTTCTCCCTCTCTTCTCCTCAAAAATCAACAATTTTCCATCAATTTTCTTCACTCAAACATCACATAAGTGTTAATCTCTCTTCTTCTCTTCAACTTAATCATAAAGAGAAGATACCCATTGGAAAAAGTTGAAGCTTGGCAAGCTCAAGGCTCTCTTTTCTCTCATTCCGGCGACCCCATTAATTCCGGCGACCTAAGCTTTTCATTCTAGCTTCTTAAGGTAATAATAAAATATATATTTCAAATATTTCAAATTTTAGTTAATTTTCTGAATTTATTTTGAATTTATTTTGATTTTATAGCCTAAGTAATTGTTTGTTCTTGTTGTTGGTGTTGTTTGTTTGTGTTGTTGTTTTGTCATACCACTATCGTAGATGGCCTCATCATCTAGAAGTAATCCTAAGAGGAAAAAGACTGAAGTACCAATCGTAGTACCGGTAGTTCAAACTAGACCTTTAACCAAAAGGGAGAAAAGTTTAACTCTTTGAGAAAACCGCTAGTCACGTAAGCTAAGCGGGCACATGATGAGTACTTTAGTAAAAGTAAGGTTTGGTTAGAACGAGGATTGATTTTTCAAGATTGGGAAAGAAGTGAAAGAAATTTTCAAGGATAGAGGATGGTTGGATGTAGCTATGGATAGGAAAGATAAGATTAACGTTTCTATGGTATCGAGTTTTATTCAAGATTATCTACTTATGATCTTGATACGGTTGAGAGATGACCTATATCCTCTAAGAAGTGTTAATGTTACTTTTTACCTGCTATGATTAATGTATTCTATGGCTTAACCGATATACCGTAAGAGGAGGATTATCATAATGTATGGGGTTTAGAACATCCTATGGCTCTACAAACCAAAGCTTATGAAGCCCAGCAAGCCTTTGACCCCACTGCTGAATGGATAGAAAATAGGTTTGCTTATGGGAATTGTATTAGGGACATACGGGCAATAAAACAGTTCTTAGGCCATAATGTATGTCCTTCCACACATGTTTGTGCATTTGGTCGAGAGGAAGTAGTTATTGCTTGGGCCATGGTGAATGATATTCCTATAAATCTGGGGAAATTGATCTTTTCTAAGGCATGTGAGTTTGCAAGGACTCGTTATCGAGGGGCGTCTCCTGCTCCTAGTCTCATTTCTCGCCTTATGTGAGCTTGCGAAGTCCCTGCCTTACCTCGGATAGAACTGTGTCTCCCTACATTCCTCCCATCGGTCTTAAATCGAGAGCCTTACCTCTTTGGAGTAATAAATTACAATAATCCTAATCGTCAAAGAACAACAACCTCCACCTCCTATTCACACTCAAGTACCTAGACCACTGAGATAGTCCATCACACCACACAGCAGAGTCAAGTTGAGGCTATGTTTCAAAGATTTAGTTCAAGCTCGAGGCTAGAACTCGATGCTAATATAGCTTTAGCTTTGTGGCGAGAATAGACATTGGGCTGAGGACATTAGAGTTGGTCGAAAGGATTTCGAGATACTATGAGTGAGTTTGATCCTAGATTTGCCGAGATATCTCGCTGGACACCCCTATAGTCACCCTTACCCGTATACTATGCCGTGATTGGATTCCGCCGATTCCGCCACCTGTTATTTATCGGACTATACGCCGTCATCCATAGGACGAGGTGGTATGTTTACAGTACACCAGGGACATCCTTGGGCATGGGAGGAGTGACTTCAGATGCGTGATGTGACAGCAGGATTTGGTTCATTTGGACTTCAGGATCGCTTTCTATGTCGACGATGAGGATCGAGACATCATTTCGAACTTCATGATCGGATCCACAAAGCGAGCTCGATTATGGTATTCATACGGCACGCGATCGCAAGGAGCTGATTTTACTTCGCTTTTATCTACATTTGGATCATCATCATCTCGATTTACCCTACCGGTGACATCGATCTTAACTATGATGAGGACGAGTGATTTCTTTTCTTTGTTGTTTAACTATCTACTTTTTGGTTTGACTTCGTTTTTGTTATGTTTGTTTTGTACGTTAAACGTTTGATGCACTCTCGGGGTAGTGCACATTGTTATTTTGTATTTTTTTCGTAGTTTTCGGATGTTTTTAGATCTTTTTCCTACATTTTAGAAATATGCAGAATCATTTGTCAGAAAATAAATCCTGGATCAAGCTAGAAATTGAAATATCTCTGACTGAGCACTATTTGACCGGCACGCGCCGGTTGGTGTCCGGCACGCGCCGGTGTAGTAGGCTGCAGGATCTTCTCAGGATATTTCCATTTCAGTCCCAGATTTGCCTATAAAAGAAAAGTCGCAAGATTCCTAAAATGCTCATTTCCTTCCTTTACCTTTAATTTTCTTGCTATAAAGAGTTTAAAATGTCCGATCGTTAAATCGATTATCAGATTATTCTCCTCCATATACACCAAATTCATCATTCCAAATCCATTTTTCATCAAGTCCCTTACGAGCCTATGTATGCTTCGGTTCACAACCCTTATATAAGTAATTTCAATCAATCACCGGTGTTGATTGAGAGAGGTTTAAATTTCAGAAAGGTTGACAACTGGGCATTTACGAGGATGGATATAGATGGGTGGGACTATTTTTGTCGTATGCCGAGAGGTAGGATTAACGTTACTTGTGGTAAGAGAATTCTATTCAAGATCTTGTCGAAGCTAATCTCAAGCTGTTAACACATGCATTACTGAGTGAGAGGAGTTGTTGTTCCTTTCACCTCCGCCAACATAAATCAAATTTTCTTGATTCCACCAAATCCAAACTTCACCAGTCATTTTGAGTACCAATGGAGATTGGATACATTTAACGGTTTTATTACAAAATATTCGGAAGCTTGTCCACTCTTGTTCTACAATTATGATATTGATCAAAATGTCTCTACGACTGCTTTACTTCCCCATCTTAGAACGTGGAAGCGATTCATCAATTCACGTGTTTATCCAATCTGTTAATTTCTCGGAAGTTAGTGATGATGAATTGATGCTTCATATGCGATTACTCTCCTGAGTCATTATATAGATTGGGGTGTGATTCGAGTAAATCACCGTGTGAGTTTTGCGTTCGGGAGAAGACCGAATTATCATCCTTTACCATTTGGATGGTTGATTTCTAGGTTATGTGTTCGTTTGGCAAGGGTTCCGGAAAGAGCGACAGATGAATATTTTCCAGCTCGTATTCCTCGTATTGGGCTTTTACGAGTCGATATTCCGGGAGGATCGTCAAGTGGTGAAAATTAGATAACTGTGTTGGTAGTCAGGAAGGAATAAAAATAATAAGAGTAGTACGGTACGTTAAGTAACAATAACTTAAAATAAGTTAGTTTAAAAATTTAGTTTAAATTAGTTTAACTTAATTTACGGTTTTCTAGTTTAACATTCCTAGTAGTTTTAAGTTGTGTTTTAGTATTGTAATATATTTGCATGTTTTTAATTTATGTTTTTAAATGTTTTTCTTTATATTATATAAACGCTCGCTCATTTGACACCTAAAATAATCTAACCATGATAGAATTCATTTTATTTTCTAATCCAAATTTTTACTACTCATTAGACATCGGGACGATGCCAATTCATAAGTGGGGAGTAGAGATTGGTTAGTAAATAAATTGAATTTAATACATCAAATACTTATACACTTAGTTTAATAAGCAATAATATATAATTATTTGATAAAAATGATATATTTGGATAGAATAAATTTTTAATTAAGTAAAGTAATCTTGATATATTATTCTTATATTAATTATGTCTATTTTAGATTTTTAATAAGATTTTAAGTATATATATCTTGATAAATATTATGAAATATTTTTTTATGAAATTAGACAAAAGTTACTTATAATTATAATGAAATTTTAGAATAATTTTCTTTTCAAGACAAAGTATGAAATTGGAATCGGATTAGGAATGATGAGATTTTTGGCATAACTTTGATAAACCAGAGCCAAATAAGCCTACCTGAACATAATTTCCAATTTTGTCCCCACCTCACCTTGTAGAGTGATCAAGACCTCACTCAAAATAGCCATTATTATTAACTAGAAATTACAACCCTAACTTAATAATGGTCTACATTTCTTTGAAAATCCCGCAAGTTTGGTATGTATTTATGGATAGCGGTGATGACATCGAAATTTGGTATATGCTGAGATTGAAATGAATGTTATTCGGAAGGCGCTTTATTATCAAATATGGTTATTCTAGTAAAAAAAAAAAAAAAAAAAAAAAAAAAAAAGAAAGAGTATTATAGGTATCTTTTACGCTTTTGATCGACAACCCAAAAATAAAATATCGAGATAAAGTTGCACGATGATAGTAGTCCAAATAGGTATTATCACGAAATGTCCTATTCTTTGGGAATGAAGGTATATGCTATAAATCGATGAAAAAGAAAAGTCGAATCAAAACTATCAAGAATTATCACGAGTTTAAGGAAACCGGATTCGTGATTTTCGATCGAAAGAGTAGTACTCGATCAATCTTGATAAAGCAATGCCTATGTTCTTAAGTTCTTATTTATGTTGTTAAAAAAAAAAAAAATAAAAAAAAAAAAAAAATAATAATAATAATAACCATATTTTGGAAGTTATTAAAGTTAAAAATTGAAAACGAAGTAATCGAGTGTTAATGATTGAGAAATTTTTGATCGTAAGATGAAGGTGTAAGTACGCATTTACTTGCTTCTATTTTCTTTTGATTTCCTTTGTTATCCTTTTCGATTAGCCAACTACCCCGAGCACGAACGTTACAAGCCAATTTGCCAACTACTTGACTTAGTCATTGATTACGATAAATCATACAATTGGAGATTAAAAAGTTGTTCTAAATATTTTATTTATACTTATAAAGTGATTCATGAAAATTTCATTTAAATAATATTTTATAACTAGTTTATTAAATTATATACACTTTTATCTTCTTAAATATCTTAGATAGATGAAATTAATATAATTATAATGTTGACAAATATCGTTACTAAGTTAGGAATTTATTCTAGAAAGATTATATTATCGCTTATTTTGCTCGAGACGATCAAAAGCTAAGTGGGGAGTTGTGATGTATGAAAAATATATGATCAAATTATAAGACTTTTTATTATCATATTTATGATATTTTAGTATAATTTCATATAAATGCATTAAAAACTTATAAAAATCATAGTAGTTATAATTAGATGCATAAGTTATAGAAACGATAAAAATGATAGTTTTTATCAGATTTACGTTTGGTGTTTTGTTAAGTTTGTTGCAGGATCAGATGTTTACCGAGATCCCAAAATATGACATACTTTGAAGTATAAATCATGAGTTTTTGTGGGATAAAAGATTATGCCAAAATCTAACAACTTTGAAACAGATCAACTGTCTTTAATGTTTCTACCGTAACTCATCTTCAACGGACATTTGATCTAACTTAGAGGCATTTTCAGAGAAAAGTCCTTGACGAAAGTTGTAGGCCTTCAAAAGAGCTTTCCAACGAATATCAAATCATGTCAATCTGAGGTCTACAGCTCGAGATAGGTTTTTACTTAACATCGATATATGTTGTATGTCCGCACGCGCCGAGAAGGCGAATATTGCGAAAAAATCTCTCAAATCGGGCCTACAAATCTCGACAAGGGAATATATATCGTGTGTAGCCGGCCGCGCGCGGTGGTGGTCCGCACGCGCCGCCTTGTGGTACACTCTATAAATACCCTCAAATGCAACCATTTTGAAGTGTACCAAGGCATATATCTTTCTTCTATATGTCTCTATAGTTTCGCTTTTGTTGTTTTTAGTTAAATAAAAGTCATAACGGCACTCTGCCGGAATAATGCTGTAGTATAAAGTATCGTTATAATGCTTAGAGGATGTATCAAGGCTCATTGATGTCAAGGAGTTGCTATTTCCGGAGGATACAACTCAAATGCTTCGATTGTAACCTGGTAACTTTTCTAATGTATTTATGTTTATGTAGTATTTGTAGTATCTATATATTACTTATAATGATATTAGGCTAACTTAGTATCTAGCCAAGATATGAAATTGGATTAGTATTATCTTTTTAGGAAATGGATGATGACTATACTAAAAATTGGATAAAAATCGGTTATAATGAATCTCTTTCTATATTAAGTATTGAATTAGCTACTTGATATGAAAGAATTCATAATCTAATTATGAATTGACGCCTCGTAGTTAGGTTATGAACTCGTTAATAGAAAGACCGGAGGGTAAAATTGGCGAGTGAAAACGTGACAACGGAATCCGATTTCCTAAACCGGGGTAGATTTGTTTCGGGAGAAACAAACTCTTATTGAAATATGTACTCGAGAGATTATTACGTTTAATTCATTTGTTTAATTGACATACCTTAAAATTGGCCGAATGACAAAACGGGAGTGACCCATGCTTGAGGATGACCTTGGACAAATGATTGGACATATGACAATTTCAGATGCTCGTGTGAGAATGAATTGTTTAGTTTAGGAGTGCACCGTTTCGTATAATTGATTTAACTTAAAATAAAGATCGAGCACATCCAATTCCACTAAAAAGATACATGGATTCAATAACATACTCTTGGCTAGTCTATAATTATAATATCTATCTCCCTCCCTTAGATATTGTTTTGGTACCTATATATACTTATATCTATATATATATATGTATTGCTATATATCTATATATATATTTATATACTTATATATATCTGTTTTAGTTTTATGCTTTGTTAGTTTAGAGTTTGGTTGGATGATAAAATTAAGACTTAGATTGAGATAATAACAGTTTCTTGGTGTTTAATCACACGGTGAATTACCAAGTTTTCCCTGAGGATCGACACCTGACTCATCACTCTATCACTACAATTTGACCCGGTACACTGCCGGTAAGGATTGATAGCATAGAAAAGGTCCGTCAGTCATTTAAGCACTGGGCAGTTTTTGAAGGTGGAAAATATTGACTCAAGAACTCCTTTTCGAGTTCTGCCCAGGTGGTGATAGATTCAGACGGGAGAGAGGTGTACCACTCTTTAGCCTCTCCTTTCAGAGAAAAAGGAAAAAGTTTAAGTTTAATAGCATCCTCACTTACTCCTTGGATGCGTGTAGTACCGCATATCTCTAAGAATGTGTGTAAGTGGGTATCGCGGATTCTCCGATTGGTAGCCGTGAAAAATTGATGCGTCTTTGCATCATCCGGATAAGTCCTGGCTTCACTCAAAGGTTTGTGCAAGAATGGTTTGGAATAACAATAGCCGGTTGACCTTGACTTCGCCTGGCATGGCGTGAGTCCGCCAATGTATCGTCTATTATCGGCGCCATTATCACAAAATCGGTGATTTCTCTTGCTAGTTGTTCTTCAAGATCTCGCTCGGCTCACCTGCGCCGAACCGCGAATGGAAATTCCGCTGTTTGGCCGGACTATGGTTCGCTCGGGTCGGGGTGTATATTAACGGTCCTTTTGACTCGAGTTTGCATAAATCTGACCAAAGACAAGTGGAACAAAACCTAAAACTAAGAAAGAGATAAAAGCCTAAACTAAAAATTAAAAGCCTAAAGAGAGGAAAGGAAAGAAAACAGAAACAAAAGTTTTAAAGAAAAAATACCGGACGGACGTCCAAAAGATTGGACGGGCGTCCAGATGAAATTGAGGTCGGACGGGCGTTTAGTAATGTAAACGCCGTCGTCGGCCAGAATAATCTGAACGGGCGCCCAAAACTTATGGGCGCTCGTCTAAAATGAATAAAATGCGAGCGAGAATTGATAATTTCCCGGCCGACGGGCGCCCAATATCCAGGCACGCCCGTTTGATCACGGGAAAACTTAGAACGAAATGAGAATTTGCGAGATAAAGCAAGAAGGGAAGAAAGGGCGTCGAAAAAGCGAAAAAAGCAAGATCTAACTTCAAGAAAAATACTAAGGGAAAGTTTTAAACCCTAATTATCTACTTAACAACTACCTAAAACAATTATCAACTAAAAACAGGAATTTAGAACGGATTAAAACAGGAAAACGAAACAAAAACAAACAGAAAAAAAAAAAAGAAAACGAAAATAAAAACTAGACAACCGTCCGGTTCCCCGGCAACGGCGCCAAAAACTTGTCACGGATTTTATCAACACAAAATAAACAAGTAATAATCCGGTTAACCTCAAGTATAAGGATCGTAGTAATAGCGGTTAATGCCGGGTCGATCTTACGGGGAACTAAACGATTGTGGTTTCTAGTTTTTATCTAACTAACCTATGTCACGATTACTAAGCTAAATAACGGATAAAACTAAACGAATCATAAATTAAACTTAACTAAAACGTAAAAGCCGGACGAAGAGATGATCTAAAGCCGGAAAGATACGGGCTGCGAACCAATTTAAACTAACTAATCTAAGATGCGGATAAAAAAGTAACTAACTAGACAAATTCGAGCTTTTAAGGATTTAAATCAAATTTATAACGAGCAAACGAGGATTGATCCACCTATCCAACAAGCATTGATTCCCTATCTCGATTATATTGCAGTTTTTATTCAGATTGTGATTCACCTCACCTAAACATGAACCCTAATTCCTTAGAAAGTTCATCTATCAATCTATCATCTTCCGCGTTTAATCTAGTAATCAGACCTATTAACTTCCGTTGTGATAGATTCGAGTTACTATTCTTATTCATGGTGATCTAGGGTTTATTAAGACTTCCATCAACAATAAACAATCAACACATGCATATCTTCCGATATAAAAGCAAATTAAACATGAATAAGCATGAATAAGAAACAACCTTTATTAAAAACTCACAAAGATAATCGAAGAAAACGAAATCAACAATTGTTGGACGGCTTCACAATACTCGTTTGATGAAGCTTTTAGCCTCTGAACATCCTCGGCAAACTCAAATTTGCGTAAACAGAGGCATAAAAAGTAACTAATGTTTAATCTAATTTAAGAGCATAAAAATAGGAATAAAAGATGAAAACGCAGCCTAAAAGCGCCCCTTAGGTTTAGGGTTTTGAATGATGTGTGTATGATCCCTTTTGTGGAGAAAACGACCCGACTATATATAGATTTTAAAGTCGGTTCGCTAAGTCGGCCACCGGACGCCCGTCTGAAAACCTTGAACGCCCGTCCACTCTTCAATAAAACTTGAATCGGGCGAGTCATGACCAGGCGCTCGTCCATCCAGCGTCCCACTCCAGCGTCCCAAACTTCCTGAATCAAAGATGACATCCTGGGCGCTGCGTTCAATTACACTGACGCCCGTCCACTGGGCGGAGATTCGCAGGCGCCATTTGATATGATCGATTTTGATTTATTTATCTTTATCTCTTCTATCTCTCTCCCACTTCTTCATTATCTCTTTTATCATCAATTAGCTCGAACTTAATCAACCTTTGATCATCTTTTGAGCCTCAAACATGTATCTATAACACATAAAAACATCGCAAAATGTAATAATGCTCCAATAATCATAAAATCATAATTAAAACACATAAATCAACCTATTTTGCGATTAACTCTTCTAAAATATCATTTGCTCAATATATCCATTAAACCCTCGTTTCTTATGCAATTTAGTACAATTACGGGGAAAAATATCATAGAATATAGCGTTATAAATCGTATAAATTCACCCTTAACAGTTATACATGTAAAACACATGGAAAAGAAGTCATAGAGATTTTTTTCAGATTAAGCTCATATAAGGATGGACATATACATAGAACATTACAAAACAGTAGGGCTAAGTGCAACTACATGAAAATATATTACAATGCAATCTACATGATATGCAATAATAAAATAATGATGGCATATGGAAAACCAACAGTAACCATCATGGAAAAAAAACGAGGTAGTATTACGAAACCGACAATAACTACACTCTAAAAGAATAAAAGGAAAAAAAAAAAAAAAAACAAATGCAACTAGATGAAATGCACCTAAGTGATATGCATCTAAATGGTATGCAAAAATAACGGAAAATAAAAGAAATAAAACTAGCCCATTTATTTGCAACGAAACATGTATGTAATAAACGTCTACCAAATAATGATAGTTTCACGATAAACGACAGATACTATTCATTACATGCGATGTAGGCGCGCCTTAAGACTCGTCAAGAGGTGATAGCATTATGGAAAACCAACAAGATGGCTATACTAAACAAATATAACTCATAAGCCAAAGATGGTAGCAACGGAAAACCGGCGTAGCTAGCTACCCGTATGAGTTACAAAAATAAAAGAAAGCACATAAGTCTTAACGCTCACAAGATTGATCACAACGATATGTAGCATACGAAACCGACATTAGCTACTAAATAACACTAAAACGATTATAGCATACGAGAACCGACATTAGCTATAACATGCATGGATGAATCATGTATATAAAAATAAATCAATTACTTAACATGGATTCGTAGATGGAAAGATGTAAACATGCACGTTCCGAACATCTACGTAAAAGAAATTAGCCACAGAAGCTCGTATGAAAGTATCCAAGTCAAATAAAGCATTAAAAATCAAGTTAAGAGAAATTCTGGAACCTGGACGTGCGTCCAACAAGGCAGACGCTCGTTTGCCATGAAAACAGATCGGACGGGCGTTCGGTGAAGACAGACGCCCGTCCTGGTTCTTGAAAAACGAAATGAAACGAGTTGATACTTTTTGCACAGGGCGGCCGTTCAACAATCCAGGCGCTGCGTTCACCTGCATGTTAGAGGTGGACGAAGCGCTCACTTACTTGGACGCCCGTCCCAAGCATCGAATTTTGCAAATGTAAGTGCAATGCAGGAAAAAACACAGCAGATCATCAACCCAAACAAATCATACATAACAAAGAAATTTACATCAAATTTTAGCATAGAGCACACAAGGTTAAGATTAGATTACACTTCACGCTTCACAAATCGAGTAAAAAACTTTTGCACATTCTTAACCCAACGGTCATCGAAACACGGCAAAAATAAAAACTCTCAATTTGTTTAACGCTACTTTTATTGAAAGAAAATAAATCGTAACAAAATAGAAATTAACTCAACTAAATTCAACAAAACACCGATTCCCGGCAACGGCGCCATTTTTTGTTCGGAGGATTTTGCATCACTAAACAAAAACAATTTATAAAACCCTAACCTATATGCAAACTAACTCCTAACCGACCGAATATCGGGTAATTGCTAGTAAAGCGTAATGAGTAAGGGGTCGATCCACGAGGAATTGGGTCATTGAATCTAATTTTATTAATTCCTCTAAATTATCACTCAAGAAAACAAATAAAGGAAAAACAAACATAGAACAAATAAGATAAATCTAAGCTAAGAACAATAAAAGCGACCTAAGCTAAAGATACATGGGATCAAACAGAATACAAACTAAGTGATCTCAATCCTAGTTCATCTCATGATTTTAATTCAAATTGTGGTTTCACCTTTACACGAGATACAAATTCCTAATCTCTTAGTGAATCCGTTTCTCAAGCTATGAATTCCTAATTCCTTAGTGAATTCAATTATCGATCTCTCCTCTTCCGAATGTTGAGACCAATATTCCATACAAAAGCGAAGGTGTAGATTCAAGTTAACTCTCGTATTTTAGAATCTAACAACCCAGATAATTAATCGATTAACTTGTCACGAATTAACGATTAAAGATCCTATCTTTCTATGGTGATCTAGCCTAACAACGATTCTCATCACGTTAGACAACGATTAGTAACCGATCTCTCGATCTAGTCACACATAGCATCATAATTCATGGAAAGATACAAGATAAATTAAAGATCATAAAAATAAACTAGAGATTGAATAAATTAAAAGAGATTAAACTCACATAGTTCATACAAGGGTTGATCTTCAAGCATCAACGATGAAAAAAAAGCGAGAAAAAAAATCATCATAATCTAACCGGATCACCCGAGCACAAGGCTCGGGTGATCGGCATGAAAACCCCCTCGGAAGTGCGGCCTTTTTTTTTTTAGGTGAATGGTAGTGTGTATTTTTGTGTGGTGATGGAGGTGTGTATATATAATGGGAGGTGTATATGGAAGGTATCATTTGAGGGAGGTGTATAAGGGAGGTATCATTTGAGGGAGGTGTATAAGGGAGGTAGCATTTGAGGGAGGTGAGAAGTTGGTTAGAAGTTTGTTAGGATGTAATGATGAGTTTGTTACTAGTTTTTGTACCGGTTTAGTAACCGGAGTGTCGTGTCGGATTTACGTTTGGTATTTTGGTGGTTCATTGCAGGATTATACATTGACCAAGATTCCACGTAACGACATGTTTTGAGTCTATAAGATGTGTTTAGAGGGTTAGAAGAAGGTGCCACAAGCTTACGAATTCAAAAGGGTCGTTTTTCCTAAGTACTTGAATCGTTACATATTTTCGACGGAGATTTGACCCAGCTTAGAGACATTTTCAGGGGATGACTTCTTAATGAAAGTTGTAGATCTTCACATAAGCTTTCCAACGCACTTTGAATCACGTCAATTGGAGTTATTGTTTAGGGTCAAATTGTATGATTTTTAACGATATATTTTCTATCAATTTCCCCCATATATGGATGTTTTCCATAGAAATCGAGCGTTATATTGAAATATTGAGTAAATGATGTTTTTAAGAGTTAAATTGCAAAACGTAACGAATTATGTGCTTAAATGATGAATTTATATTATTTTGGAATTATGTTACGCTTTGGTATGTTTGATCCTCTTGTAGATACTCATTGATGATGGAAAAGATGATTTTAGAGAGCTAAATTCGAAGTTGGAAAGAGCTAAAGAGATTTATGGAAGATTGGAAGATTAAGGAAAGAAATCAAGTTTGTGATCTTCAGCTGGACTGGCGTCCAAAGAAGTGAACTGGCGTCCACTGGAGCGAAATCAGATCAGAGAGTTCAGAAACTTACCGGACGGGCGTCCAGAGGAAGTGGACGGGCGTCCAAGGCTTGAATGATCACCCCATGTGCTTAGCTTGCAAAAATAAATATCTTGGATATTTTCTGGGAATATTCCAAGCATATTCCCTTGGATATTTATTTGATCACAAAATAAATATCCTTGATATTTTCTACCCCAAACTTGGTGATTAAGGCTTTCAAAATATCCCATGTAACAACATGTTTTGAGTCCTAAAAGATGGATTTTTGAGGAAGAGAAGAAGATGCCACGAGTTTACGAGATCAACGGATCAATATTTTCCAACGCACTTCTACCGTAACCTGTTTTCGATGGAAATTTGACCCGACTTAGAGGCATTTTCAGGGGACGAGATCTTGATGAAAGTTGTAGATACTGAAATGAGCTTTCCAACGCATTTTGAATCACGTCAAGCGGAGGTCTACAACTCAAGTTATGATTTTTTCTTCCAAACAGCTGAAATTTGGACGAATTGGGAGATATTTGGCTCATTTCCTTGCATGTTACCTTCAATGATGGCAAAGATTCCTCCCCAACAAACTCCACATGCTTGTAACTAACTCTTGCATGACTCATCACCCCTACCCACCATCTCCTACCCACCATATCCTAACAAACTAACAAACTCATCATTACATCCTAACAAACTTCTCACCTCCCTCAAATGATACCTCCCTTATACACCTCCCTCAAATGATACCTTCCATATACACCTCCCATTATATATACACACCTCCATCACCACACAAAACATACACACTACCATTCACCTAAAAAAAAAGAGGCAGCCGCACTTCTGAGGGGTTTCAAGGCCGATCACCCGAGCCTTGTGCTCGGGTGATCCGGGTTAGATTAGGATGTTTTTTTTCTCGTTTTTTTTTCATCGTTGATGCTTGAAGATCAACCCTTGTATGAACTATGTGAGTTTAATCTCTTTTTAATTTATTCAATCTCTAGTTTATTTTTATGATCTTTAATTTATCTTGTATCTTTCAATGAATTATGATGCTATGTGTGACTAGATCGAGAGATCGGTTACTAATCGTTGTCTAACGTGATGAGAATCGTTGTTAGGCTAGATCACCATAGAAAGATAGGATCTTTAATCGTTAATTCGTGACAAGTTAATCGGTTAATTATCTGGGTTGTTAGATTCTAATTTCTTTTCATTTTTCTTGTTTTGTTTTCTTTGTAGTATAAATATATATATATAGATATATACGTATATCTATATATCTATATTAGTATCTATAGTTATGTATCTATATATATATCTATAGATCTATATACATATATATTTATATATATACTTATATACTTATATATATATATATATGTATTAAAAAATAATAATACCGTAGTATTGTTGTAATGCTCGGGAAATTATCGAAAGATCGTTGTTGTTGAATTCATAACTGTTTTCGGAGAATACGGTCTCCGAATCAACAGTTGTAATCTGAAATGATTTTAAGCAATCAAATGATGATGAGAGGCTAAAGAACGTTGGAACAAGCCTTGTGACACCGATTCTTAGCAACATCTCGATTTCGAATTTGGATTATCTTGTAAGTTTTAATAAAAATTGTATTTTTTCTATGTTTTGATTGTTGTTATGCAATTTATATCGAGAGATGGTTGCTGTTTGATGTTTAACATTTGATGAGAATCGTCGTTAAATCTTAGATCACCATAGTAAAGATTGGATTTTTAATCTAATTAACGAGAGTTGTTAGGTTGAATATCTAGATTGCGAAATTGAGAGATTTCACACCTTTGTTATGAAAGCGTTAATCTTTAAAATCGAAAGATAAAAGATTGATAGACGAACTTTTCTAAGAGATTAGGAGTTCATACCTTCGATAGGTGAATCACAATTTTCGTCAAATCACCACAAGATAATCTAGAGTAAAAAAATAGAGGGTTGCGGGAATCGGTGGATCATTGCTTGTTCGTTGTTAAATTAATTGAGAAAAATCGTTTGTGCTGTTTTGCTTCGTTTTCACCGTAGTAACCGTAGTGAGTTTATTGTAGTTTTAGATATAAAATAGGTACAACTTAGTTAGTTCGATTCGTAATTATCTTTCCTGGCTTTAGATCATTGATCTTCTGTCCGGTTTACATTTTGTTGTTTTCGTTTTTAGTTTTGTTTTGTTATAATTCTAGTAATAATAGTAGTCGTGACAACTTTCGAAAAATTAAGAACTAGACCAACCTCGATTCCCTGTGGATCGACTCGGTGATAATCGCTATACTACGATCCTCGCACTTGGGGTATACCGGATTTATAAATTTATTACTTGTTACTTTTCATTGATAAAATCCGAGACAAGTTTTTGGCGCCGTTTTGTTCGGAGGATTTTGCATCACTAAACAAAAACAATTTATAAAACCCTAACCTATATGCAAACTAACTCCTAACCGACCGAATATCGGGTAATTTCTAGTAAAGCGTAATGAGTAAGGGGTCGATCCACAGGGAATTGGGCTGTTGAATCTAATTTTATTAATTCCTCTAAATTATCACTCAAGAAAACAAATAAAGGAAAAACAAACATAGAACAAATAAGATAAATCTAAGCTAAGAACAACTAAGTTGTACCTATTTTATAACTAAAACTACAATGAACTCACTACGGTTACTACGATGAAAACGAAGCAAAACAGCACAAACGATTTTTCTCAATTAATTTAACAACGAACAAGCAATGATCCACCGATTCCTGCAACCCTCAATTTCGACTCTAGATTATCTTGTGGTGATTTAACGAAAATTGTGATTCACCTATCGAAGGTATGAACTCCTAATCTCTTAGAAAAGTTCGCCTATCAATCTTTTATCTTTCGATTTTAAAGATTAACGCTTTCATAACAAAGGTGTGAAATCTCTCAATTTCGGAATCTAGATATTCAACCTAACAACTCTCGTTATTTTTTTAGGTTAAAAATCTAATCTTTACTACGGTGATCTAAGATTTAACGACGATTCTTATCAAATGTTAAATTAGGATGAACTCGTTTGCCATGAAAACAGATCGGACGGGCGTTCAGTGAAGACAGACGCCCGTCTGATTCTTGAAAACAGAACAGAACAGAGTTGATACTTTTTTGCACAGGACGGCCGTTCAACAATCCAGGCGCTTCGTTCACCTGCATGTTAGAAGTGGGACGAAGTTCACTTACTTGGACGCCCGTCCAAGCATCGAATTTTGCAAATGTAAGTGCGAAATGCGGGGAAAAACACAAGAGATCATCAACCCAAACAAATCATACATCACAAAGAGCCACATCAAATTTTAGCATAGAGCACACAAGGTTAAGATTAGATTACACTTCACGTTTCACAAATCGAGTAAAAAACTTTTTGCACATTCTTAACCCAACGGTCATCGAAACACGGCAAAAATAAAAACTCTCAATTTGTTTAACGCTACTTTTATTGAAAGAAAATAAATCGTAACAAAATAGAGAAATTAACTCAACTAAATTCAACAAAACACCGATTCCCCGGCAACGGCGCCATTTTGTTCGGAGGATTTTGCATCACTAAACAAAAACAATTTATAAAACCCTAACCTATATGCAAACTAACTCCTAACCGACCGAATATCGGGTAATTGCTAGTAAAGCGTAATGAGTAAGGGGTCGATCCACAGGGAATTGGGCTGTTGAATCTAATTTTATTAATTCCTCTAAATTATCACTCAAGAAAACAAATAAAGGAAAAACAAACATAGAACAAATAAGATAAATCTAAGCTAAGAACAATAAAAACGACCTAAGCTAAAGATACATGGGATCAAACAGATACAAACTAAGTGATCTCAATCCTAGTTCATCTCATGATTTTAATTCAAATTGTGGTTTCACCTTTACACGAGATACAAATTCCTAATCTCTTAGTGAATCCGTTTCTCAAGCTATGAATTCCTAATTCCTTAGTGAATTCAATTATCGATCTCTCTCTTCCGAATGTTGAGACCAATATTCCATACAAAACGAAGGTGTAGATTCAAGTTAACTCTCGTATTTTAGAATCTAACAACCTAGATAATTAACCGATTAACTTGTCACGAATTAACGATTAAAGATCCTATCTTTCTATGGTGATCTAGCCTAACAACGATTCTCATCGGCGTTAGACAACGATTAGTAAACAATCTCTCGATATAGTTCACACAATAGCATCATAATCGTATAAGGATACAAAATAAATTAAAGATCATAAAAATAAACTAGAGATTGAATAAATTAAAAAGAGATTAAACTCACATAGTTCATACAAGGGTTGATCTTCAAGCATCAACGATGAAAAAAAACGATAAAAAAACATCCTAATCTAACCCGGATCACCCGAGCACAAGGCTCGGGTGATCGGCCTCAAACCCTCGTAAGTGCGGCTGCCTCTTTTTTAGGTGAATGGTAGTGTGTATTTTTGTGTGGTGATGGAGGTGTGTATATATAATGGGAGGTGTATATGGAAGGTATCATTTGAGGGAGGTGTATAAGGGAGGTATCATTTGAGGGAGGTGTATAAGGGAGGTAGCATTTGAGGGAGGTGAGAAGTTGGTTAGAAGTTTGTTAGGATATGGTGGGTAGGAGATGGTGGGTAGGGGTGATGAGTCATGCAAGAGTTAGTTACAAGCATGTGGAGTTTGTTGGGGAGGAATCTTTGCCATCATTGAAGGTAACATGCAAGGAAATGAGCCAAATATCTCCCAATTCGTCCCAATTTCAGCTGTTTGGAAGAAAAAATCATAACTTGAGTTGTAGACCTTCAATTGACGTGATTCAAAATGCGTTGGAAAGCTCATTTCAGTATCTACAACTTTCATCAAGACCTCGTCCCCTGAAAAATCCTCTAAGTCGGGTCAAATTTCCATCGAAAACAGGTTACGGTAGAAGTGCGTTGGAAAATATTGATCCGTTGATCTCGTAAACTCGTGGCATCTTCTTCTCTTCCTCAAAAATCCATCTTTTAGGACTCAAAACATGTTGTTACATGGGATATTTTGAAAGCCTTAATCACCAAGTTTGGGGTAGAATATATCCAAGATATTTTTCCTTCCAAGCTAAGCACATGGGGTGATCATTCAAGCCTTGGACGCCCGTCCACTTCCTCTGGACGCCCGTCCGGTAAGTTTCTGAACTCTCTGATCTGATTTCGCTCCAGTGGACGCCAGTCCAGCTCTTTGGACGCCAGTCCAGCTGAAGATCACAAACTTGATTTCTTTCCTTAATCTTCCAATCTTCCATAAATCTCTTTAGTTCTTTCCAACTTCGAATTTAGCTCTCTAAAATCATCTTTTCCATCATCAATGAGTATCTACAAGAGGATCAAACATACCAAAGCGTAACATAATTCCAAAATAATATAAATTCATCATTTAAGCACATAATTAATTCGTTTTGCAATTTAACTCTTAAAAACATCATTTACTCAATATTTCAATATAACGCTCGATTTCTATGGAAAACATCCATATATGGGGGAAATTGATAGAAAATATATCGTTAAAAATCATACAATTTGTCATCCTGGCCATGTGATTGGCCAGTGTCAGCTTCTTTCCACTTTTGCATATCAAGTTAATACTATCCAAAATCGGGGCAGATAGTCCAGATCATATGCCCGCCTATGTGACCATGTGGGACATACTTCTCATTTACATCTATGGGTGGACAGGCGTTTTGATGGCCAAAGCAATATCGAGAGATTTAACGATCGATTCTCCGCCACAACAATTTTCGAAATCGTGGTTTCAATCGTAATTGCAATTTCTATCAAAACCCAAACTTGATCGAACCAAAATATCAATTTTTCCAATCAAAGTTGGTCCGACCAATCTTTTCCACAACACTATCATAACTCTCAAGGACCCTCACAATCTATTGATCTTGAAGCTAAATTGGAGCTCCAATCCTTTCAGAGGGAGCTCCAATCCTTTCAGAGGGAGCAAAATGATACTATCCAACGCCTTTTTGGTAGGCTTGCGGATATTAGGCAAATGGCTCAAGACCAAGGCATTGACCTAACTCCCCCACTCCCTTATGATAGAGAAGAGGCCAGTGCTATGAATTTAGGATCCGACATTCAACTTAGTGAAGTAGAAGTGTCAAGCTTCCCTCCTACATGGTGTGATGTTGAAGATGGTTGTCTTAAGATAGATCCGACATTAGAGATGGCTGAAGATGTTGATGAGCAAAAAGGTGAAGAAATATACCCGGTGTTGGAGAATATAGAGGACAATGTGCCTGAACTAGAGATAAGTCACCCGGAGGAAGTCACATTTGAGGAGCCGTTGAAGCCAAAGAGTGTTGAGGTGATTGTGGACAAGCAAGTGAGCGAGAAAGAAGTGATCTTCCCACTTGATCATTATGTCATAAACTGGGAGGTGGAGGCCCCTAATCCCGTTTTTCTTTTATTGGGAAGATACTTCATAAAAATACTTCAAGCCATGGTTCTGTTTATTTCCTATGAAGGTGAGATGGATGGCTTGTATGCCGAATATTCGTTGAGGAATCATGCAAGAAAAACTTATCCATTTGATAATGGATAGTGAGAATAGAATCGTCGAGCCAACGACGTAAAACAAAAGCGCTTGGGGGGAGGCAACCCTGCCTTAAATAAAACTGTGTGAAAATTAAATAGTTGTGTTAGTCGAGCAAACGACATAAAACAAAAGCGCCACTAGGGGGCATCCTAGATATCTAGTTATATATAATAATAATAATAATTTGGATAAAGATTAGTCTTAATGAAATGTAGAATCTGTATGAAAAATTTACACTAAGTACAACTAAGTCTCAGGATGAATGTTTTGAATATCAATAAAGAGGGAACGATTAGGTGGTTATCCGAAAATCCCGATGGAGAACAAAGAAAAAATTCAATTGTGTCATTCCTTAGACATAGGTTGTTAGAATGTTAAAACCCTTGAGGATCTGGGTATAAAAGACTCAATACTCTTTTATACATTTCATTTTATGATCTAGTCTGTTTCCAGCCTTAATAAAACTGTGTGTAATAAAAAATAATAATTTAGGAATAGCTGACTTGATTATGATGCTCATGTGATACTCTCTATGATACGTATATGCTTAGATGTCCTATGTTTTCCCTGTATGGTGATTTTTCCATCTGAGCGATTATTTCTTGTGCTTGTATCAAACTTTTCTGCGCAATATGTTATATTCCCCCATGTCCCCAAGATATTTCCGTGTTGGTCAAGTGTGCAGGATATTTGTGATAGCATTTGTGCGCGTTGAGGCGAATTTAATTCGGCTTTTCCGTGGATGGTCCACGATCTCTCGCTTTCATCGAGCATTTACGAGTGATTCTAGGCCACTTTCAGAATTTCCTCTTTCGACTACAATCAGCTAAGTGTTCTTTTTACTTTCTGCACAACTTGAGGACACGTTGTGATTTAAGTGTGGGGGAGGGAATAGTCGGTTATGTGTATCTACCATTTGCTTAATTCATTACGATTCTATGCAAAAAAGAGCTAAATTTTTCAAAATTTTTATTTTTTTTTGTTTAATCCCGAGTAAGCAATGCATATCTTTGTTCGGTTTTTTTATAGTCATTGATGCTATATACCGTATGTTCAGTAAGTTGGTTGTTTCACCCGATATATTTTTCACAAGACATAGTGAATGATGAGCTAAAATATAAAGCTATACCCCTTTGGATTAGTGATAGTTGATTATCTTATAAGTCATGTGCTTAGTGCTAACGTATATATCGTGATTTGATTATGATAGTTTGTGTTTAGATCCAAAGTATGTTATCTTGTGTGAATATCTTAGGTTTGAATGTGATAAGTAAAGCGTAACTATTGTGCTTTGAAAAAAAAAAAAAAGAAGAAGAAGAAGAAGAAGAAGTTGAATTTAATAGAATTAATTGTGTGTGTCGGAAGCTGGTCGATGATTTGAGTGCGGTAGGTCATATCTCGAATGTCCTATACCACTATGATGACCAAAAGCTCACGACAGTCAGAAGAAGCTGCCTTATGATTTGAGTAAGGTAGGGTATATCTCGAATATCCTATTCTGCTATGACGGGCAAGAGCTCATTCTGATGTGTGTTGAAAAAAAGAGAAGAAAAAAAAGAGTTAGATAGGTATTAATGTATTCGATCTCACCTCATGACACTTGCAAGATAGTCGATTTTGGCAATGAGTTCGGATATGTTAGTATTCTATGAAAAAAAAAATAAAAAAAAAAAAGAAGTCATCCCCTGAAAATGCCTCTAAGCTGGGTCAAATCTCCGTCGAAAATATGTAACGATTCAAATACTTAGGAAAAACGACCCTTTTGAACTCGTAAGCTTGTGGCACCTTCTTCTAACCCTCTAAACACATCTTTTAGACTCAAAACATGTCGTTACGTGGAATCTTGGTCAATGTATAATCCTGCAATGAACCACCAAAATACCAAACGTAAATCCGACACGACACTCCGGTTACTAAACCGGTACAAAAACTAGTAAAAATACTATAAAAATACGATATTTTATATAATAACTACTACTAACATATTTTTATGAAACTTAGGAATTAAAGACTCGAAATGATACAAAAGTGCTCCAAATCCAAACCTTATCATCTTTTAATCATCTTTTAGATCGAAAATATGTATCTACAAGACATCAAAACATTGCAAAGTGTAACAACATCCAAATAAACATAAAACCAACGATAAAACACATAAATCAACCACTTTTGCAATTAAACCGTTTAAAACCTCACTTGCTCAATAAATCGATTAAAAACTCATTTTCTATGCAAATTATATTAATGTGGAGGAAATCATTATAAAATATATCATTAGAAATCATATAAAATCACCCTTAACAACTCCCCCACACTTAGCTTTTGCTCGTCCCGAGCAAAACAACAAGAATCAAGGCTCGAGAAAAAATAGACACCTCAAAGAAATATAACATATATTCAATAAATCGAGGTTCACCCCGGTGTGTGTGCATAGCCATAGAAAACTTCCACTAAGTCCAAACTTGAAAATTCAAAGCAAACTAGCTAATACTCCCTTCAAGCTAGTAATAAATGATACTTATAAGATGCACACTACAAAACGTGACATATCCCGAAAAGGATAATAGAATGTATCTAGGACCTTTCTGATATATACTGGAGGATAATCCCTACAAAGATATATCATGTCGGTTTATACTTTGGGATAAGGTATACGATAACTAAGTCTTTCACCCATGTTCTATTTTTTTTTTTTCATAGAATACTAACATATCCGAACTCATTGCCAAAATCGACTATCTTGCAAGTGTCATGAGGTGAGATCGAATACATTAATACCTATCTAACTCTTTTTTTCTTCTCTTTTTTTTCAACACATCGAATGAGCTCTTGCCCGTCATAGCGAGAATAGGATATTCGAGATATACCCTACCTTACTCAAATCATAAGGCAGCTTCTTCATTATCGCCGTGAGCTTTTGGTCATCATAGTGGTATAGGACATTCGAGATATGACCTACCGCACTCAAATCATCGACCAGCTTCCAACACACACAATTAATTCTATTAAATTCAACTTCTTCTTCTTCTTTTTTTTTTTTCAAAGCACAATAGTTACGCTTTACTTATCACATTCAAACCTAAGATATTCACGAGATAACATACTTTGGATCTAAACACAAACTATCATAATCGTCACGATATATACGTTAGCACTAAGCACATGACTTATAAGATAATCAACTATCACTAATCCAAAGGGGTATAGCTTTATATTTTAGCTCATCATTCACTATGTCTTGTGAAAAATATATCGTGAAACAACCAACTTCTTTGAACATACGGTATACAAACATCAATGACTATAAAAAACCGAACAAAGATATGCATTGCTTACTCGGGATTAAACAAAAAAACTAAAAATTTGAAAAATTTAGCTCTTTTTGCATAGAATCGTAATGAATTAAGCAAATGGTAGATACACATAACCGACTATTCCTCCCACACTTAAATCACAACGTGTCCTCAAGTTGTGCGTAAAGTAAAAGAACACTTAGTGATTGTAGTCGAAAGAGGCAATTCGAAAGTGGCCTAGAATCGACTCGAAATGCTCGATGAAAGCGATGAGAGCGTGGACCATCCACCGGAAAAGCTTAATTGCTGAACGCGCACAAATGCTATCACAAATATCACGCACACTTGACCAACACGGAAATATCTTGGGGACATGGGGAATATAACATATTGCTTGTGAAAAGTTTGATACAAGCACAAGAAATAATCGCTCGGATGGAAAAATCACCATACAGGGAAAACATAGGACATCTAAGCATATACGTATCATAGAGAGTATCACATGAGCATCATAATCAAGTCAGCTATTCCTAAATTATTATTTTTTATTACACACAGTTTTATTAAGGCTGGAAACAGACTAGATCATAAAATGAAATGTATAAAAGAGTATTGAGTCTTTTATACCCGGATCCTCAAGGGTTTTAACATTCTAACAACCTATGTCTAAGGAATGACACAATTGAATTTTTTCTTTGTTCTCCATCGGGATTTTCGGATAACCACCTAATCGTTCCCTCTTTAATGATATTCAAAACATTCATCCTGAGACTTAGTTGTACTTAGTGTAAATTTTTCATACAGATTCTACATTTCATTAAGACTAATCTTTATCCAAATTATTATTATTATATATAACTAGATATCTAGGATGCCCCTGGTGGCGCTTTTGTTTTATGTCGTTTGCTCGACTAACACAACTATTTAATTTTCACACGCTTTATTTAAAGCGCGGGTTGCCTCCCCCAGCGCTTTTGTTTTACGTCGTTGGCTCGACGATTCTATTCTCACTATCCATTATCAAATGGATAAGTTTTTCTTGCATGATTCCTCAACGAATATTCGGCATACAAGCCATCCATCTCACCTTCATAGAAATAAAAACAGAACCATGGCTTGAAGTATTTTTATGAAGTATCTTCCCAATAAAAGAAAACGGGATTAGGGGCCTCCACCTCCCGGTTTATGACATAATGATCAAGTGGGAAGATCACTTTTTTCGCTCACTTGCTTGTCCACAATCACCTCAACACTCTTTGGCTTCAACGGCTCTCGAAATGTGGCTTCTGCGGGTGACTTATCTCTAGTTCGAGCACATTGTCCTCTATATTCTCCAACACCGGGTATATTTCTTCACCTTTTTGCTCATCAACATCTTCAGCCATCTCTAATGTCGGATCTATCTTAAGACAACCATCTTCAGCATCACACCATGTAGGAGTGAAGCTTGACACTTCTACTTCACTAAGTTGAATGTCGGATCCTAAATTCATAGCAGCCGGCCTCTTCTATATCATAAGGGAGTGGGGAGTTAGGTCAATGCCTTGGTCTTGAGCCATTTGCCTAATATCCGCAAGCCTACCAAAAGGCGTTGGATAGTATCATTTGCTCCTCTCGAAGGATTGGAGCTCCTCTCAAAGGATTGAGCTCCAATTTAGCTTCAAGATCAATAGATTGAGAGGGTCCTTGAAAGTTATGATAGTGTTGTGGAAAAGATTGGTCAGACCAACTTTGATTGGAAAAATTGATATTTTGGTTCTGATTGAAGTTTGGGTTTTGATAGAAATTGCAATTCTGATTGAAACCCTGATTCTGAAAATTGTCGTGGCCGGAGGAACGATCGTTAAATCTCTCGATATTGCTTGCCATCGAAACGCTCTCCCACCCATAGGGCGAAAAGAGAAGTATGTCCCACATGGTCACATAGCTGGCATATGACTGGACTATACTGTTCCTGATTTTGGATAGTATTAACTTGATATGCAAAAGTGGAAAGAAGCTGACACTGGCCAATCACATGGCCAGGTTGACAACATCTTCCACAGAACAGAACTTGAGAGTTCTGAGGGAAAGACTGGGTCTGATTCATTGGATTGTGCAACATCATACGAGCTGTCATCTGCTGCTGCAGCATGGCTATCTGACTTTGCTCATCCATGTCCTCAATTCTAGATAGAAGATGGTATGACCCCTTTTGACTTCGATTTTTCACAAACCAGTTCGAACACTAACACCTAAATCACGAGGTTTCGGGATTTTTTTTATTCCTTATGCTTCCGCAGAGTGGGATTCACCGAGAATCCATCACCCAACCTCGACGATTGAAACGTGTTCCTTGGTTTTTTTTTTATTTTTTTATTTTTATATATATATTTTTTTTCTCCCGGTAATTACCGACTCCACTCGGTATTTACCGAGTGCGTTTTTTTTTTTTTTAATTTTTATTATTATTTTTTTTAAACCTACCTACGAAAAACTTGATAACAAAAACTAGAAAAATTAATAAAACTAGACAACGTGCGAGTCCCCGGCAACGGCGCCAAAAACTTGTTTTTGGTTCCGTTGACGGGAAAGCTACCTACGAAAAAACAAAACAGAACAACTTTAGAAAAATTAATAATGAACCAGACGACCGTACCGATTCCCCGGCAATGGCGCCAAAAACTTGTTTTTGGTTCCGTTGACGGAAAGCTACCTACTGAAAAACAAAACAGAACAACTTTAGAAAAATTAATAAAGAACCAGGCGACCGTCACAGATTCCCGCAACGGCGCCAAAAACTTGTCTCGGATTTTATCAATGAGAAATAACAAGTAATAAATTATAAATCCGGTATACCCCAAGTGCAGGGATCGTAGTATAGAGGTTAATACCGGAGTCGATCCACGAGGAATCGAGGTTGGTCTAGTTCTTAATTTTTCAAAGTTTGTCACGGAAAATAAAACAAAACAAATTAAAACGAAAACAATAAACCGGACATAGGGTTGTCAATCCAAAGCCAGGAAAGATAATTCTGAACTAAGTTATTTCTACTTTATAACTAAAACTACAATTTCTACGATTACTACGATGAAGACGAAAGCAAGGCAAAGACAACGATTTCTTTTCAATTAATTTAACAACGAACAAGCAATGATCCACCGATTCCACAACACTCAATTTCTTCTCTGGATTATCTTGTAGTGATTTAACGAAAATTGTGATTCACCCATCAAAGGTATGAATTTCTACTTTCGTAGATAATTCGCCTATCAATCTTTTATCTTTCGATCTTAAAGATTAACGCTTTCATAACAAAGGTGTGAAATCTCTCAATTTCGTAATCTAGATATTCAACCTAACAACTCTCGTTATTTTTAGGTTAAAAATCTAATCTTTAATATGGTGATCTAAGATTTAACAACGACTCTCGTCAAACGTTAAACATCAAATATGCAACGATCTCTCGATATGATCGCATAAAAACAAATAAAGCATAATAAAGATACAACTTTTATTAAAACTTACAAGATAATCCAAATTCGAAATCGAGATGTTGCTGAGAATCGGTTTCACGAGCTTATTCCAACGTTCTTTAGCCTCTCATCATCATTTGATTGCTTAAAATCATTTTGATTACAAACTGTTGATTCGGAGACCGTATTCTCCAAACAGATTATGACTTCAACAACAACGATCTTTCGATAATTTCCCGAGCATTACAACAATACTACGGTATTATTATTTTTTAATACATATATATATAAGTATATAAGTATATATATAAATATATATGTATATAGATCTATAGATATATATATAGATACATAACTATAGATACTAATATAGATATATAGATATACGTATATATCTATATATATATTTATACTACAAAGAAAACAAACAAGAAAAATGAAAAGAAATTAGATATATATATATATATATATATATATATATATATATATATATATATATATATATATATATATATATATATATATATACTACAACCAAAAAATAAAATAAGAACAAGAAGAAAGAAAATTGGCCGAAAAAGCAAGGGCAAGGATTCTGTTGAAGTTGAGCCTATTTATAGGAAATTTGCCAAGGCCGGATCGATCCGGAAAAGGGCCGGATCGATCCGGTGCAAATCTAACTGATTCTATCCAAATCTTCGATGATTTGACATATATTGGATTAAAACTTAAAAATTCATATCTTGAGTTGTAGACCTCCAAAATTGCAAACGAAATGCCAAAATTACGGTCTCGAGAAACTCTACAACTTTCATGAAGGACTCTTCTTCAGAAAACGCCTTCTTGATTACCTCGTGTTCCTCCGAGCGTTTTGCGACATTTTACGAAATTGAATCAATTAGCCACTTGACCACCATTTGAGTTGTAGAAGTCCGATTGACTTGATTCAAAATCCATTGGAAAGCTTTCTTGAAGATATACAACTTTTATTAAGGAAACTTCTTCAGAAAATGTCGTTTTGATGAGCCATTTCCATTACGTGTCGTTTTACGACATTTCTTGATCTGAATCGATTAGCCACTTGACCATAACTTGAGTTGTAGAACTCCAATTGACGTGATTCAAAGTGCGTTGGAAAACTTATGTGAAAATCTACAACTTTCATTAAGAAGTCATCCCCTGAAAATGCCTCTAAGCTGGGTCAAATCTCCGTCAAAAATATGTAACGATTCAAATACTTAGGAAAAACGACCCTTTTGAACTCGTAAGCTTGTGGCACCTTCTTCTAACCCTCTAAACACATCTTTTAGACTCAAAACATGTCGTTACGTGGAATCTTGGTCAATGTATAATCCTGCAATGAACCACCAAAATACCAAACGTAAATCCGACACGACACTCCGGTTACTAAACCGGTACAAAAACTAGTAAAAACACGATAAAAATACGATATTTTATATAATAACTACTACTAACATATTTTTATGAAACTTAGGAATTAAAGACTCGAAATGATACAAAAGTGCTCCAAATCCAAACCTTATCATCTTTTAATCATCTTTTAGATCGAAAATATGTATCTACAAGACATCAAAACATTGCAAAGTGTAACAACATCCAAATAAACATAAAACCAACGATAAAACACATAAATCAACCACTTTTGCAATTAAACCGTTTAAAACCTCACTTTCAATAAAAGTAGCGTTAAACAAATTGAGAGTTTTTATTTTTGCCGTGTTTCGATGACCGTTGGGTTAAGAATGTGCAAAAAGTTTTTTACTCGATTTGTGAAACGTGAAGTGTAATCTAATCTTAACCTTGTGTGCTCTATGCTAAAATTTGATGTGGCTGCTGTGATGTATGATTTGTTTGGGTTGATGATCTGCTGTGTTTTTCCTGCATTCTGTACTTCTGTTGCAAAATTCGATGCTTGGACGGGCGTCCAAGTAAGTGAACGCCGCTTCGTCGACCCCACTAACATGCGGTGAACGAGCGTCTGGATTGTTGAACGGCCCCTGTGAAAAAAAAGTATCAACTCTGTTACGCTTACGTTTTCAAGAACCAGGCGGGCGTCTGTCTTCACCGAGCGCCCGTCCGATCTGTTTTCATGGCAAACGAGCGTCTGCCTTGTTGGACGCACGTCCAGGTTCCATAATTTCTCTTAACTTGATTTTTAATGCTTTATTTGACTTGGATACTTTCATACGAGCTTCTGTGGCTAATTTCTTTTACGTAGATGTTCTGAACGTGCATGTTTACATCTTTCCATCTACGAATCCATGTTAAGTAATTGATTTATTTTTATATACATGATTCATCCATGCATGTTATAGCTAATGTCGGTTCTCGTATGCTATAACTGTTCTTAGTGTTATTTAGTAGCTAATGTCGGTTTCCGTATGCTACATATCGTTGTGATGAATCTTGTGAGCGTTAAGACTTATGTGCTTTCTTTTTATTTTTGTAACTCATATGGGTAGCTACCGCCGGTTTTCCGTTGCTACCATCTTTGGCTTATGAGTTATATTTGTTTAGTATAGCTCTTGTTTGGTTTTCCATAATGCTATCACCTCTTGACGAGTCTTAAGGCGCGTCTCACACTGCTGCATGTAATGAATAATCTTTGTCGTTTATCGTAAACTATCATTATTTGGTAGACGTTTATTACATACATGTTTCGTTGCAAATAAATGGGCTAGTTTTCTTTCTTTTTTTATTTTCCGTTATTTTTGCATACCATTTAGATGCATATCACTTAGGTGCATTTCATCTAGTTGCATTTGTTTTTCTATTTTTTTTTTTATTCTTTTTAGAGTGTAGTTAATGTCGGTTTCCGTAATACTACCTCGTTTTTTTCCATGATGGTTACTGTTGGTTTTCCATATGCCATCATTATTTTATTATTGCATATCATGTAGATTGCATTGTAATATATTTTCATGTAGTTGCACTTAGCCCTACTGTTTTGTAATGTTCCATGTATATGTCCATCCTTATATGAGCTTAATCTGAAAAAAAATCTCTATGACTTCTTTTCCATGTGTTTTACATGTATAACCCTTTGTTCCCGAGATGTTTTATGTGTTTTTCAAGTGGTGCAGTACCATTCATCGCTGCTTTTGTCAAGCTACTTTGGAAGTCGTTCTTTGGAAAAGGACTCCATATGACATCACCATTGTTGTCCTCTTGACCACTCTTCGAATCAATACCAAATCACTAAGTCCCTAAATTTTTATTTGTACAACTTGAGGACAAGTTGCAATCTAAGTGTGGGGAGGGAATGATCGATATGTATCTACACTCATTTGCTTTATTCTATGCGAAAATGAGCTAAATTTTCAAAATTTTTGTTTTGTCCCGAGTGAGCATTGCATGTCTTTATTTGAGTTTTATATCATTGATGCGTTATTTTGCATATTTAGTAAATTTAGTTGTTTCACCCAACACTATTTTTCACATGCCATAGTGAATGATGAGCTATAAAATATAAAGCTATACCCTTTTTGGATTAGTGATTTTTGATTTTCTTACAAGTCGTGTACTTAGTGCTAACGTATATATCGTGAGATTTATAATAGTTTATGTTTAGATCCGAGTATGATATATATCGTGAATATCCAAAGGTTTGAATGTGATAAGTGAAACGTAACTAAAGTCTTTGAAAAATAATAATAATGAATAAATTGTTTACTTGAGGTGTTATGCTCGGTGGTCATTAGAAAAAAATAATTTTTACCACTTTGCTAGCCGTAAAATCTCTAAGTAATCACATAAATAAATGGGTGTGTCGAAAGCTAGTCGATGATTGGAGTGAGGTAGGGCATTATCACGAAATGTCCTATACCACTATGATGACTAAAAGCTCACGACAGGTTAGAAGAAGCTAACCTATGATTTGAGTAAGGTAGGTGTTATCCCGAAACATCCTATTCTACTATGACGGAAAAGAGCTCATTCTAATGTATGTATAAAAGTGAAAGAAAGAAAATTAATTAAAGACTTGGTTATCGTTAATCTTATACCTAGTATAAACTAAAAGATATGTTGTAGGGATTATCCTCTGAGTATGTCGAAAAGGTCCTAGATGTATTCTATCATATTTTTCAGGATATATCACGCTTTGTAGGGTACATCTTGTAAGTGTCATTTGTCTCTAGTTGAAGGGGTATTAGCTAGTTTTGCTTGAATCAATTTCAAGTGTGGATTTAGTGAAAATTTATTATGGCTATGCACACACACTTAGGCGAACCTCAAACTATTGAATACGTTTTATATTTGCTAAGATGTTTATTTATCTCGAGCTATGTTATTGTTTTGTTTTGCTCGGACGAGCAAAAAAGCTAAGTGTGAGGTATTGTTTAGGGTCAAATTGTATGATTTTTAACGATATATTTTCTATCAATTTCCCACATATATGGATGTTTTCCATAGAAATCGAAGCGTTATCTTGAAATATTGAGTAAATGATGTTTTTAAGAGTTAAATTGCAAAACGCGTAATTAATTATGTGCTTAAATGATGAATTTATATTATTTTGGAATTATGTTACGCTTTGGTATGTTTGATCCTCTTGTAGATACTCATTGATGATGGAAAAGATGATTTTAGAGAGCTAAATTCGAAGTTGGAAAGAGCTAAAGAGATTTATGGAAGATTGGAAGATTAAGGAAAGAAATCAAGTTTGTGATCTTCACCGGATCAAGTCCAAAAAGTGAATCAAGCGTCCCACCTGAGGCGAAATCGGATCGAGAGTTCGAAACTTAGCGGACGGGCGTCAAGGCTTGAATGATCACCCCATGTGCTTAGCTTGTAAAAAATAAATATCTTGGATATTTTAGGAATATTCCAAGCGTATTCCTGGATATTTATTTGATCACAAAATAAATATCTTGGATATTTTCTCACCAAACTTGGAGCCCAAGGCCAAGCCAAATAATATGTTTTGAGTTCTAAAAGATGGATTTTTGAGGAAGAGAAGAAGATGTCATGAGTTTACGAGATCAACGGATCAATATTTTCCAACGCACTTCTACCGTAACCTGTTTTCGATGGACATTTGACCCAACTTAGAGGCATTTTCAGGGGACGAGGTCTTGATGAAAGTTGTAGATACTGAAATGAGCTTTCCAACGCATTTTGAATCACATCAATCGGAGGTCTACAACCCAAGTTATGATTTTTTCTTCCAAACAGCTGAAATTTGGACGAATTGGGAGATATTTGGCTCATTTCCTTGCATGTTACCTTCAATGATGGCAAAGATTCCTCCCAACAAACTCCACATGCTTGTAACTAACTGTTGCATGACTCATCACCCCTACCCACCATCTCCTACCCACCATATCCTAACAAACTAACAAACTCATCATTACATCCTAACAAACTTCTCACCTCCCTCAAATGATACCTCCCTTATACACCTCCCTCAAATGATACCTTCCATATACACCTCCCATTATATATACACACCTCCATCACCACACAAAAAAATACACACTACCATTCACCTAAATGCAAACTAACTCCTAACCGACCGAATATCGGGTAATTGCTAGTAAAGCGTAATGAGTAAGGGGTCGATCCACAGGGAATTGGGCTGTTGAATCTAATTTTATTAATTCCTCTAAATTATCACTCAAGAAAACAAATAAAGGAAAAACAAACATAGAACAAATAAGATAAATCTAAGCTAAGAACAATAAAAACGACCTAAGCTAAAGATACATGGGATCAAACAGAATACAAACTAAGTGATCTCAATCCTAGTTCATCTCATGATTTTAATTCAAATTGTGGTTTCACCTTTACATGAGATACAAATTCCTAATCTCTTAGTGAATCCGTTTCTCAAGCTATGAATTCCTAATTCCTTAGTGAATTCAATTATCGATCTCTCCTCTTCCAAATGTTGAGACCAATATTCCATACAAAACGAAGGTGTAGATTCAAGTTAACTCTCGTATTTTAGAATCTAACAACCCAGATAATTAACCGATTAACTTGTCACGAATTAACGATTAAAGATCCTATCTTTCTATGGTGATCTAGCCTAACAACGATTCTCATCACGTTAGACAACGATTAGTAACCGATCTCTCGATCTAGTCACACATAGCATCATAATTCATGGAAAGATACAAGATAAATTAAAGATCATAAAAATAAACTAGAGATTGAATAAATTAAAAAGAGATTAAACTCACATAGTTCATACAAGGGTTGATCTTCAAGCATCAACGATGAAAAAAAAACGAGAAAAAAAACATCCTAATCTAATCCGGATCACCCGAGCACAAGGCTTGGGTGATCGGCCTCAAACCCTCGTAGTGCGGCTGCCTCTTTTTTTAGGTGAATGGTAGTGTGTATTTTTGTGTGGTGATGGAGGTGTGTATATATAATGGGAGGTGTATAAGGGAGGTATCATTTGAGGAGGTGTATAAGGAGAGTAGCATTTGAGGAGGTGAGAAGTTGGTTAGAAGTTTGTTAGGATGTAATGATGAGTTTGTTAGTTTGTTAGGATATGGTGGGTAGGAGATGGTGGGTAGGGGTGATGAGTCATGCAAGAGTTAGTTACAAGCATGTGGAGTTTGTTGGGAGGAATCTTTGCCATCATTGAAGGTAACATGCAAGGAAATGAGCCAAATATCTCCCAATTCGTCCCAATTTCAGCTGTTTGGAAGAAAAATCATAACTTGAGTTGTAGACCTCCGATTGGCGTGATTCAAAATGCGTTGGAAAGCTCATTTCAGTATCTACAACTTTCATCAAGACCTAGTCCCCTGAAAATGCCTCTAAGTCGGGTCAAATTTCCATCGAAAACAGGTTACGGTAGAAGTGCGCGTTGGAAAATATTGATCCGTTGATCTCGTAAACTCGTGACATCTTCTTCTCTTCCTCAAAAATCCATCTTTTAGGACTCAAAACATGTTGTTACATGGGATATTTTGAAAGCCTTAATCACCAAGTTTGGGGTAGAAAATATCCAAGATATTTTTCCTTGCAAGCTAAGCACATGGGGTGATCATTCAAGCCTTGGGCGCCCGTCCACTTCATCCTGGGCGCCCGTCCGGTAAGTTTTTGAACTCTCTGATCTCGATTTACGCTCCAGGTGGGCGCTTGATCCGGCTCTTTGACGCTTGATCCGGTGAAGATCACAAACTTGATTTCTTTCCTTAATCTTCCAATCTTCCATAAATCTCTTTAGCTCTTTCCAACTTGAATTTAGCTCTCTAAAATCATCTTTTCCATCATCAATGAGTATCTACAAGAGGATCAAATATACCAAAGCGTAACATAATTCCAAAATAATATAAATTCATCATTTAAGCACATAATTAATTCGTTTTGCAATTTAACTCTTAAAAACATCATTTACTCAATATTTCAATATAACGCTCGATTTCTATGGAAAACATCCATATATGGGGGAAATTGATAGAAAATATATCGTTAAAAATCATACAATTTGACCCTAAACATACATGCCCAGCTCTACAAATTATGAGAGAATACTATGATAATGCGTACACAACTCGACTTACGAAAGGTTTGAATGGCAATTTTGCCAATGTCAAATCCCAAGTATTGATGACCTTGCCTTTACCAGACATCAAAAACGGCCTTTGTGATGGCCCTTAACCATAAGCGCGGCTTGAATTACATTTATTCTTGCACTGGTTTGTGATTCTTGCAACACAATCGACAATGAGAGCACATATTTTAATAGCACGAATCTTTGTCATGCAATCAAGGTTTCAAGGACAAGGCGGGGTCAAGGTAGAGGTTCTGGAGGTTATGGGAGAGGTCAGAGCACATACAAGAGGCCTCAGTGCACTTACTGTGGAAAAGAAGGCCACAATGTTGAAATATGTTACAAGAAATATGGCCTCCCTCCCAAATTTGGCAGGGGAGGAGGTTCTGTATTCAATAATGTTGTTATGGATGGTCAATCTGCAGGCTCATGTCCAAGTTCAAATGATTCAGATCTTGGTTTTCAGTCTGATAGTCCTGCAGGAGCCATATCTCAGTCCCAATATGATCACTTGTTGTCCCTCATTCAGAATCTACAGCCAATCAACAGTCAGTGAAACTCATTAGCATTGGAAACTGGTTCTCAATCACAAGGGCCAGGTATCATTGACAGTAGAACTCACTGGATCATGGATTCAGGGGCTACTGATCATATTTCAATTTCTTTGCAAAATATGTTTGATATTCAAGTTGCATCTAATCTATATGTCATACTGCCTACTGGTACTTCTGTTAAAGTCACTCACACTGGCAAAGAACAAATTAATGTGTTCCTGATCTTATACAATGTATTTTGTATACCTAATTTTAACTACAACTTAGTTTCTATCAGGAAACTGACTGCACATAGTAATATGGTTGTTGCTTTCCATCCTAATCACTGTGTTGTGCAGGACCTACAGAATTTGAGGAAGATTGGTTCAACTGAACTTCACAATGGCCTATACGTTCTAGTTGTTGATTCACCAAAGCCTTGTCTCTCTATTTCTAGTAATATTTGTCAAACTTGTAATAAAAATGATTCTTTACTTTGGCACAGTAGGTTAGGACATCCATCAATGGAAAGAATGAAGATTATGAGTACTATTGATGGAAATATTAAAGTTCCTACACATACCTGTACTGTTTGTCCATTAGCAAAATAAAAAAAGTTGCAATTTCCTGTTAGCACTTCTATTTCTGTTTCTTGCTTTGATCTTGTACATGTTGACATTTGGGGGCAAAATAGGGTACCTACTACTGATGGTGAATACTATTTCTTTCAATTGTTGATGATCATAGCAGATTTACTTGGCTTTTTTAATGAAAGTAAACCTGACACTAATGCTTTACTTCAGCAATTCTGTAATATGGTACAGACTCAATTTGGCAAGTGTATCAAGATCATAAGATCTGATCATGGAGGAGAATTTAACATGAAATTGTATTGCAGTACTAAGGGTATTGTTCACCATAAATCTTGTGTTAGAACTCCTCAGTAGAATGGCTTGATTGAAAGAAAACATCAACACATACTAAATGTTGCTAGGGCACTAAAGATAACATCTGATATACATATTGATTACTGGGGTCATTGTGTGTTACATGTTGTGTATTTGATCAATCTAATACCTACTCCTTTGCTTGATAATAAGACACCCTATCAGATATAACATAATAAGATTCCTGTTTATAACAACCTAAGGGTTTTTGGTTGCATGTGTTTTGTTTCTACACCTTCACAGGGTAGGGGTAAGTTTGATGGCAGAAGTGAAAAATGTGTTTTTCTAGGTTTTGAAGACCATATGAAGGGATATAAAATTCTGAATCTTCAAAGTAGAAATGTTTATGTTTTGAGGGATGTCACTTTTCATGAAGACACTTTTCCTTTTTCTGACCAAGTGCATACATATTCTAACAATGATTTGTGCATGCCCTTACCTATTTTTGATGAATATATAGAATTCAATGCTACATCCAATGCAGATCCTACACCACAAGGGCATGATCCTTCCCTTGAACAGTCTCAAAGTCCAGAAGCTCCACAGGCTCAAAATCAGAGAAGATCTCATAGACATAAATCTACTCCTACTTATCTCAATGACTATGTCTATACTAATCCTGCACATAGAACTTCTCCACACACCCTAAATCATGTCTTATCTTACACTAACTTTTCTTCTCATTATCAGGGTTATATAAGCAATATCAATGCAGAAACTGAACCTATCACCTATCAAGCAGTAGCAGTAGATCCAAATTGGCAAAATGCTATGGACAAAGAACTTCAAGCATTAGACAGTACCAATACCTGGACACTGGTTGATCTACCTAAAGGCACTAAACCAATTGGCTGCAAGTGGGTGTACATGATTAAAAGAAAGGGCGATGGCAGCATTGAAAGGTACACAGCAAGACTGGTGGCCAAAGGTTTTACTCAAACAGAAGGCATAGACTTCATTGAGAGATTTTCACCAGTGGCTAAACAAACCACCATCAGTTGTTTTAGCCCTGGCGTGATAAAAAATGATGGCATTTACATCAAATGGATGTAAATAATGCTTTTTTACATGGAGATCTTGATGAGGAAGTCTATATAAGACCTCCATCAGGTTTACAAGCTCATGGCAACGTCTGCAAGTTAAATAGGTCCTTATATGGTCTCCATGCAAAAAAGCATTATTTACATTATATGAGACCTCCACCAGGTTTACAAGCTCACGGCAAAGTCTGCAAGTTAAATAGGTCCTTATATGGTCTCAGACAAGCTAGTAGGCAATGGAATGCCAAATTAACACAGAAATTGTTGGAACATGGCTACAAACAGTCTCAGAATGATCATAGCTTGTTCATTAAAGGCACAAGATCAGACTTCATTGCTTTTCTAGTATATGTGGATGATATTGTAGTAGGAAGCTTAAGTTTGACAGCTATCCCGCAACTCAAAGATTTACTACATGAAGTATTTACAATAAAGGATTTAGGGCAGCTCAAATACTTCCTAGGTTTTTAAGTTGCAAGAACAAGGTCTGGAATTGTAATTAACCAAAGGAAGTACTTCCTAGATTTGCTGAGACACTATGGCTTTCTAAAGTGTAAACCTGCTTCTACACCAATGGATCCTACACAAAATTTAACAGAAGTTCAGGCTCCCTTATTACATTCAAACACTGAATATAGGAGTCTAGTTGGCAAGCTCTTATACTTTGGCAATACTAGACCTGACATTGCATTTGCTACACAGCAGTTAAGTCAGTTTTTGGACAAGCCAAATGAAGCACACATGAAGGCTGCACACAGATTGCTCAGATACTTAAAAGCAGCACCTGGAAAAGGGTTATTTTTCCCTAGTGACAGTCCTATAAGTCTCAAATCATTCAATGATTCTGATTGGGCTGCCTACACAAAGACAAGAAGATCAGTTATAGGGCTCCTGGTTTACCTTGGCAAAGCACTCATATCTTGGAAGTCCGAGAAACAACCTACTGTTTCCAGAAGCTCCAGTGAAGCTGAGTATAAAGCCATGGCCATCATTGCCTGTGAGGTCCAATGGCTGTTATACTTACTCAAAGACTTTCATATCAACTACACTGCACCAGTTCCTTTGTACTGTGACAGCTCACGTGCACTACACATAGTGGAAAATCCAGTTTTCCATGAAAGAACAAAGCATATAGAAATAGATTGTCATTTTGTGAGGGAGAAATACCAGGCCAAGGTTCTTAAACCACTGCCAATCCAGACAGATCAACAACCAGCTGATATTTTAACCAAACCAGTCAACACACACACACACACACACACACACTTAGCACTCTACTCCAAGCCTATCCTCTAAAAGATATGTTCCAGGAGTAATGCTACAAGGATTGGACGGTTGTTGGAAAGTTGTTCATGGCCTTCAGCCCTTCCAGCTTGAGGAGGGGTGTTAAGAGTAATGCTACAAGGATTGGACGGTTGTTGGCTCACACAAGCATTTCATCAAACACTTGACTACAAAGTTGGTTGTGGCGGTTACAACCGAATCAACTCAAGTGAATTAGTATAAATAGCAATCAGTAGTCACATTGTGTAATTAGAAGTTTCAATGATAGATTAGAATGAACAATCTAGAAGAAAATTCAGTTTTACATTTTCCCGCCTTTTTGTATTTTTGAATTGAAGAAGAAGATCTTCATCTTCTTCATCTTATAATTCTGCAAATTCTCAGTTCAGTATTATTGTTTGATTCGAATTCAAGTTTTAACATGGTATCAGAGCAACGCTGAATTCCGCTGACATTCATTTCCTTATTCTTGATCGGTTCTTCATCAATCTTCATTCAATGGTTGCCATTGCTGTTCATGTAAGTTCCGGAAGTAGTTTGGATAATCCAAGTTTAGTTTTAGTTCAGCCTTTGTTGAAAGGAGTGGACAATTTCAATCACCGGAAGCGTTCGATGACTAAAATGCTCTCATCTCGTGGAATACTTGCGTTTGTAGATGGTTCTTCGACGATGCCTGAATTGACAGATCATGGTTATGTTTCTTGGATGCAGGTAAACGATCTTGTTCAGTCATGGCTAGTCAATTCAATGATTCCATCAGTAGCTGAGAGTGTCATGTATTATGACACTGCGAGAGAGATTTGGGTCGATTTACAAGAACGATTTGGTAGAGGAAATGCTTACATCCGGATTCTCGGCTTTGAGAATCCCGGCTTTACCCGGCTTTGGGAACGTCGCCGGATCACATTCGTCCATTCCAATCGGGGAGAGAGAACACACAAAAATTGGGTGGCCGTGATCCGGCCACGTCCCCCTGGGGAGAAGCCGGACTCCAACTGCAGAGGATCCAGTTCGGTCTTTGAGATGCACCGACAGTAGAGTACGTAGGACTGTTGTTGAACACGGGGGATCCATCCGAGACAAAGATGATTCATACCGTATTCTAGCATGCATTTCTGCCAAAAGAACATTGCTCAACACACATACATAGAAATATATTCCAACAACACATATGTTGCCATAATAATATATCAATTATCAAGTGAGAGCTGCTTTTCATGCAATGTGCATATCAAGTGACCAAAGCAAAACATACCTGATAATAAAATTTACAAATATTAAAAAAGTAAGAGGATTTTTTTTGTTGTTACCATCACGCCCACTACAACTTCAATATTTGTGGAAAAAAACTGAAGCGAAAGATTGACAGAGAATGTTGTTGCCAGTGGCTATTGATTCACAGAAAATACCAACAAAAAGAAAATGTAAGGACAACGAATCCGGAAGAGTACATGGTAAAATTCGTCATTCAAGAAACCGATAGAGCTGGTAAGGCTTCTGCAGTCATTCTAAATACATTTGAAGAACTCGAACATGATGTACTCGACGCACTTTCCTCCGTCGTTCCATCAATCTATTGTGTTGGACCTCTTCAATTACTTGAACGTCAAGTTACTGATCATGAAAGCCTAAGCATTCTTGGATCAAATCTTTGGAGAGAAGAGCCCGAATGTCTCGATTGGCTCGTTTCACAGGAGGTGAATTCTGTCGTTTACGTCAACTTTGGAAGCATAACAGTGATGTCCCCATAGCAACTAGTGGAGTTTGCATGGGGACTTGCAAATAGCAAGCAAGCATTCTTGTGGATCATTCGACCAGATCTAGTCTCCGGCGATTCTTCCTACTGAATTCTTAGAGGAAACAAAAGACAGAGGGCAAATAGCAGGGTGGTGCCCTCAAGAACAAGTGCTAAATCATCCATCAGTTGGGGGATTAATTCTTGACACATAACAGATGGAATTCCACGTTAGAAAGTATATCAAGCGGAGTTCCGATGATTTGTTGGCCTTTTTTCGCGGAGCAGCAAACGAATTCGTTGTATTGTTGTACTCAATGGGGGATTGGAATGGAAATAAATCGTGATGTGAAGAGGTTGTAGAAATAGTACTTAGAGAAGAGAAAGATAGGAAGAAACTCTTGTTTTATTACTTAGATGCTTATCGGGTAGATAAAAGATGAATACAATATATAGAAGAGGCTTCCAACGGCTATAAAAGTAAACCCAACGGCTATCTCACACATGAAAAGCGGTTCTTGTTGCTAGATAGATTAAGCACTAAACAAAGGCCAAACAAGGTAAAAAAGGCGACCTGAGAACAAGCACTTAGGTCTTTGAATAAGTCTAACAAGTCTAATATTCAACACTCCCCCTCAAGATTGGTTGTATATGTTGATGCAGGCAAGCTTGAAGTGTAGATGCTGGAATACTTGATTTGAGACAGCCTTTGTTAGAAGATCAGCCACTTGATCCTTAGTCTTGATGTGGAACAATGAGATATCACCATTGTCCACTTTCTCCCTTAAGAAGTGTCTATCCACTTCTACATGTTTAGTTTTATCATGATGAGTGGGATTTTCAGCAATACATAATGCAGAGGTGTTGTCACACATGAGTTGGATAGGTTTGGTGATAGCAAACCCTAACTCTTCAAGCATCCTCTTTATCCATAAGCCTTCACACACTCCCAGAACAAGGGCTCTGAGTTCAGATTCTGCACTGCTTCTAGAAACAACATGTTGTTTCTTGCTTCTCCAAGTAGTAAGATTCCCCCAGATGTAAGTACAATATCCAGAAGTTGATCTCATATCTGAAACCCCTCCTGCATAATCTGCATCTGTGTAGATTTGAACTTCTCTTGACCGACTCTTTTTCAACATAATTCCTTGACCAGGGTCCTTTTGTAAGAACCTCAATATCCTCTCTGCTACTTGCATATGTCTTTCTGTGGGTTGATGCATGAACTGACTGATCAGATCTACAGCAAAGCATATGTCAGGCCTAGTATGAGATAGATATATAAGTTTTCCCACAAGTCTTTGATATCTCCCCTTGTCAACAAGAGGGCTATCATCAGTTTTGCTCAACTTTAATCCAGGTTCAACAGGGGTATTTGCTGGTTTACAACCCAGCATATCAGTCTCTTGTAAGAGATCCAGGGTGTATTTCATTTGGAAAATAGAAAGACCAGTTGCATTTCTGGCAATTTCCATTCCAAGGAAATACTTAGGACTCCCAAGATCTTTAATTTCAAATTCAGATGCAAGAATAGCTTTAATTTTGCAGATTCCATCATTATCATCCCAGTAAGAATGATATCATCCACATAAACTACAAGAATAGTAGTTTTTCAGAATTTTTCCTTATGAATAAGGTATGATCAGTGTGACATTGATGGAAACCATGTCCTTTTATGAATCTATCAAATCTCCCAAACCATACTTTAGGAGATTGTTTTAGACCATATAAGGACTTGTTCAGCTTGCATACATCACCCTGATTTCCTAGGGATTCAAACCCTGGGGGAAGATGCATGTAAACCTCCTCATCCAAGTCCCCATATAAGAAAGCATTCTTTATATCAAGTTGGGTCAAGGACCAATCCAAATTCACAGCCATACTCATTAGGATCCTGATGGTATTAAGCTTTGCAACAGGGGCAACGGTTTCATGATAATCAATCCCATAGGATTGAGTGAAACCCCTTGCCACAAGTCTAGCTTTATACCTGTTAAGGGTACCATCAGCATTGTATTTAAGAGTAAAAATCCACCTACACCCAACAGGGTGTTTTCCTTGAGGAAGAGGAATGATGTCCCAAGTTTTATTTTTAACAAGGGCATGTATTTCTTCCTCTAATGCAGTATTCCATTCAGGGCTTCTCAAGGCATCATGGACACCCTTTGGTATCTTTATGGTGTCTAGATTACTTGTAAAAGCCAGAAACTGAGGGCACAAATTATCATAGGACATAAAGTTGTAAAGGGGATGGGCAGTACAGCTCCAAAACTCTTTCCTTTTTGCAATAGGAAGATCTTCCTGAGAATTATCATTCTCATAGTCAATAAGTGAATCAGTACGTTGATAATCAGTGTTAGTTTGATCATCAGAACTCTGTTTTTCAGAATTTGATTCATCAGAACTCAGATCATTTAGGTTTTCCTCATCCTTATAAATTTCAACCTCAGGATTTTGTGAGGTTGCCTTTCTTTTTCAAGAGTACACAATAATATTGGGTACTTGATCATTCTGTTTGTCCATAGCAGGTTCATGTTGTTGAGAAGTTCCAGTCAAGTCTGGATCAGTAGGTAGTGCATTAGGTTCTTCATTATTTTCAGCAGGGTCAATATTCCAAGATTCATAGTGATCTTGAAATATCTCCCCACGAAGAATGATCGATTAATAAATAGAAAGGTTGTTCTTCTACAAAAGTTACATCCATGGTGTTATAATATTTTTACTCGTACAAGGGCAATAGCATTTGTACCCTTGTTGGGAGGATGAATACCCAACAAAGATACATTTTACAGATCTTGGATCAAGCTTTCCTCTATTATGAGGATGGATATGAACATAGCACACACACCCAAAAACTTTGAATTCCAAGGTGCTTATAAAGTGTGTCCAGGATGTCCCTCCTTTAACACTTGGATAGGAGTTTGGAAACCTAGAATCCTTGAAGGCATTCTATTAATGAGATAGGTTGCTGTAAGGACAGCCTCACCCCATAAATATTTGGGCACCTTCATAGTGAACATGATGCTCCTAGCAACTTCCAAGAGATGTCTGTTCTTCCTCTCTGCCACCCTATTTTGTTGGGGGGGTATCAACACAGGTACTTAAATGAATGATCTCTTTGTCAGAAAAGAATGAAGTAAGACCTTTCTCAAAGTATTCCTTACCATTATCAATCTTTAGCACTTTAATTTCAGTATTAAACTGAGTTTTGATCATGCTATAGAAAGTTTTGAAGATAGGCCCAACCTCAGATTTTTCTTTTAGAAGAAAAAGCCAAGTAACCCTACTGTGATCATCAATAAAAACTGACAAACCATCTCTTGCCAGTGATGGTCTTTAGTTTTGATGGTCCCCAAATATCACTGTGAAACAGAGAGAAATGACTAGAAGGTGCATACACCTTGTTAGGAAAGTTAGTTCTAGTATGCTTAGAAAATTGACAGATTTCACAATTAAGAGAATCAATATTTATTCCTTTAAACATACTAGGGTACAATTTTTTCAAGTACAAAAAATTTGGATGCCCTAGTCTATAGTGCAGAAGCATAATGTTGTTACAAGAAGATGTACTTCTACAACTAATAGATAGACCCTTAGGAATATTATCCATACAAAACTTGGAATAAGGAGTCTTCAAAATAAACAGCCCAGATCTTACTTCAGCACTGCCAATCTCCTCCATTGAACTCAAACCCTGAAACTTACAGTCATTAGTATGAAATATCACAGAACATTTAGAGTCTTTTATGAATCTACTAACAGACAACAAATTGCATTGTAAGTTAGGAACATAGAGGACATCTTTTATTGTGATTTTTTCACTTAAAACAATGTTTCTAGTCCCAGCAACTTGGGAAATGGAGCCATCAGCTATTTTAACATTATGAGGGTGAGTACATTTGAAAAGTTTGATAAACAATTCTGGATTTCCAATCATACGGTTAGATGCACCAGAATCCACAATCCATATGTTCTTAAGGATTTGATTTCCAGAATAGGCATTAAAGCACACACCTGTATTAGCCATGGAGACTTTGCCATGAGGAGCAGCAGTCTGTGTATTTTGAGCAGTCAGCAGCCTTTTTAGGGCTTCAATCTGATCAATGCTAAAAACACCATCAGACTTGTGTTCCTCAACATTGGCTAGTCTAGCAGAGCTCTCAGGTGTGTGATTAGGCCTAGAGGACTTCCAGCTTGCTGGTTTCCCATAGATTTTCCAGCAAGTATCCTTGGTATGACCAGTTTTCTTGCAGTGTTCACAAACTGGCCTGATACCTTTGGATTTCATATTAGGACCATTAGTGCTCTTAGTGAAAAGAGCACTGGATTCAGTAGAAGAACCAGGGTTAGACACCCCAGTAGATGAAACAGGATTTGATACCCCATTCAACATAAGTTTTCTTCTACTTTCCTCATGTTTAATGTCAGCAAACACACTTTTGATTGATGGAAAAGGTTTAGAGCTCAGTACCCTTCCCCTCACAACATCAAGAGAGGAGTTCAATCTCATCAAAAATTTGAAGATTCTTTTATTTTCCTTAATTTCCTTATATGTCTTAGCATCTGTACTAGACTGCCAAGATATATTTTCAAAGACATCAAGTTGCTGCCAAGATCTTGACAGAAGGTTGAAGTAGTCGATGAATCGACATCTCCCTGTCTCAGATTATGCAGCTTTGATTCGATTTCATACTGCTCTGATGTGTTATCTCTTTTTGAGTAGAGATCAGCAGCATTGCTCCAGATTTCCTCAGCAGTATCATAGAGGAGAAAGTTCTCAGCAATGTTGGGAGTCATGGACCCTAGTAAGATGGACACCACATTGCTGTTTTCCACCCTCCATTTCTTGCTAGACGGATCCCCTTCTACTGGAGCTTGGCTCTCACCAGTAAGATATTCTTCCTTGCCCCTTCCAGTGATGTAAAACCTCACTGTTCTGGACCATTGGAGATAATTGTCACCATTGAGTTTGTGGATTTGGAAAGTGGCATCAAAGAGGGTTCGAGTTCGAGGGCGATATTAGAGACTGCTTCATCCCTTGAGTTAACTTCTGAAGATTGCTCAGTGGCCATAAAGAAAGAGAATAAAAGCAGACAAGTGTTTGAGATCTTAAGGCTCTGATACCATGTAGAAATAGTACTTAGAGAAGAGAAAGATAGGAAGAAACTCTTGTTTTATTACTTAGATGCTTATCGGGTAGATAAGAGATGAATACAATATATAGAAGAGGCTTCCAACGGCTATAAAAGTAAACCCAACGGCTATCTCACAAGATAAAGCGGTTTCTTCACTAGATAGATTAAGCACTAAACAAAGGCCAAACAAGGTAAAAAAAAGGCACAGAACAAGCACTAAACAGGTGCTGAATAAGTCCAATAAGTCTAATATTCAACAGAGGTCATAGTATTCTCTTCCCCATCAAGCGTAATATGACCACCGTCAGGATTATAAAACCGTTGTAACAATGAGATCACTGTTGATTTCCCACTTCCACTCTCTCCCACTAAAGCTACCATCTAGAACATTTTTTGCAATATAATTTGTTGGCATTTCCATCACCTTTTCTTCAGCACAGAATGAAGCAACAGTACGGATATTCCCAACTGCATCATACGCGACTTGACTCGCAGACTCATACATTGTATGAAAATAAGCTAAAATAGCTTTAACTTAGAACACAAACAAAAAAATATAGGTTCTGATTCTGAAGTCTTCCTTTGTGGAAAAATTAGTATCATTTGCAGAAAAAGAAAATATTTGACATTCATTTCATTGTGTGGATTCTATTTCTTATAAATTTAAGGATGCAATGTTCAATACTTGGCTTATGTGACGTATATTCGTTCATTTAATTCATTCTATAACATGAATATGGTGAAGATTTTAGTATAAATAGTGATGTAACCTTGTTCAGCCGCAAATGAAATTAATACAAACACAGGAAATAAGTTGATTCACAAGGAGGATAACCAAATCGATGTTTTTCTTGAGGACATACAGATACGAGATTCCAATATCTGCATGAGTTAATAAACTTTCCCAATATGTACATTTTTACCTTGTCGCCCCAAAAATCTAAATAGCAATTATGTGGTGAAAACTGATGCAATAGAAACGAGAAAATATGCATCTGTCAACTTGCAATTCAATGGCCAGAAGGGCAGCAGAAATGAAAAGAGAAATACCTGGATGAGAATTTGAAGACCGCGGTTTAGCTTTTCATTACCTACTACTAGCGGTACACACCATGATCTGAAACAATAACTTGAAGCTCCTCGTTTCCCAAGTCTTTTTGCGATTCCTGTATTTCAACAACTGAAGTAACAGCTTGGGGTGAATCATAAAATTCAATCCTCTTCAAGGTAAGCATCTCTCTAAAACAGGGTGGTATATTCAAGCAACCGCAACTATTCACGATAAGCACCTCTAAGCTAGGAAAAGACTCGCCATACGCGATCCATTCAGCCACGTATAAATGCTGCAGTTTCAAGAACTTAAGCTTTGGAAATTCTGTATCTTCCATGTCCCATTCATCCCCAACAAAGGCATAATCTAGTAGCTTCAGAACCTCAACACAGGGGATTTTACTGATCAATGGTAGATATTTCCAGTCTAGGCCGCAATCTGATAATGATAATTTCTTAATATTTGAAGGAAATTTGAACACGGCTAGATTTATCATAGCGGAAACTTTCAGTGACTCGAGTTTACTAGGAAAGTCCAGTTCAGGAAAAAGCAAGTCCACTTTTTGTTTTTCATAGAAATAGCATAACATGTCATCCGAATACCCGTAATAATGGAAGCCCAGTTTTTTAAGAGAAGGTGACCGTTGTAGAAGGTCTTCCAAATCTTTTGTTGAGGAGATAGATGGTGATGAAAAGCTTTCTAAGTTAGCCATTTGGGGGTATGCTTCACCCTTTTTGACACCCAAACTACTTAGGTAGCACCAACCAACATCCACATGCCTAAGCCTTCTCATGTTCCAAATAGTTCCGGGCAACTCTAATCAAATACTCGATTCTGTAAGAATCGAAATTTCCAATTCCGAGATTGGATATAGAAGATGGAAAGGGTGACTCCGGGCCTCACGACTCCAAATGAGGTCGCTATACATCTCGAGATGAACTAGTGAAGCTATCTCATTGATTGAACATTCTAACTCTTCCAAATCCATCACTTGAACAAGTTTCAACTTGCTAACAAAAGGACATTCAAGGCGATCAAAACCCCATTTAGGACTATAGAGTAAAGTGTGCATACTTGGACATGTTTTGTAGCATCATTGAGATACTTCGCTTTAATATGGATGCAAGCGCGATACGGATTACGTGCGGTGGAATTTGAGGAATTAGAATCCTCATATTTGTCCATTAATTGGAAAAAGTTCTCCTTTTGAGCCTTTTCTTGTGAAATTCATGCACTAGATCATGAATCCGACAACTTTTATCCCACCGTAGAACTTCTCTTGTTAGCAATCACAAGGCTTCAGTCAACTAGATCACATAAGTACTCCTTTGCCACGTTTTTTAAGTTCTCCTTGTTGGAATTCACCACAAATCCTTCAGCGATCCATAGCAGTGTCAACTTATTCACACGAATTGATGCATCTTCAAGAAATGCTCCAAAATAAAGAAAGCATGGCTTCAAATGCTCCGGCAAATGTTGGTAACTTAATTCTAACACGTCCATACAACCTTCCATAGAAACATAAGAACGTGTAGTTTCAGAAATTTTATTCCACCAACTTAGACTTCTTTCAGTTCTAGCAAGGAGCCCTCCAATTAAAACAATCTGTTAAAGGAAGGCCGTTGCGAGTTTTAGCAATCATCTTCCCAACCTCTCGAAAAATCGGTGGGCAAGCTTCCGTCTGAAATGCCTTCCTTAACAACAACTCGACTTTCTTTCTCGACGAGAAACGTAGGTGATGAAGGATGCAATCTTTTTTGCTTGTAAAGCAACATTATGAATACGTGTCGTGAAAATAACTCTACTTCTATTTCGGTCATTTGGAAATGATCTTTCGATTTCATTGCTTTTACATCCCGATATCGTCCATTATAATAAGGTACCTTTTGCCTTTGAGACACTTACGAAGCATATCAGCCAAATCTTCTTCCTTCATGTCATACATTTTGTCATCCTTCCCCTTGATATCACCTAGAATATCGAGCAATATCCTTCAACGATTGTGAAGTTGGGAAACGATACAATAAGAAAAAATGTGAAAATGGTTCCTAACCGCGCGGGAATTATAAACCTTGTTAGCCATGGTAGTCTTCCCTAGGACAGCCATTCCAACAATAGCAACAATGTCAAGAGACTGAGATCCCTCTTTAAGATTTTCAATTATTATATCTACCTCATCCTCCAAACCCACCATCACTTCATTGAAACCTGAAGTCCATGGATCTGCAATCTTCAATTTCCTTAGAGAAATTGCTGAACAATCGAGGACTTCACCATTAACCGTATTTCTACCTTCAATCTTCTTAGGCTTGCTCTTAACAACCTTAATTTCGTCTAGGACCTCCATAAGACGTGCCATATTATACCATAATGGATGGCCAGTTACCGAACAAGAATTGATAGCATATTCTGTTTGGTATGCCAAATTGATAACTTTTAACCAAGTATCCTTTAGTTCTTTTTGCTCATTTTGTTGTTCGAAAAGATCATTGAGATAAGGCCTTAAAGACATTAGTCCCTCCTCAATTTTGATAATCAGATGCTTCATAGAAGAGATAAAATATGCATCCCTCTTAAGCTTTTCCTTCAAGAACCCAAGATTTTGTAAGAGGAAGTCGAAAAATCCTAGACCATTAATCTTGGGGAAATCATACGAAAATGAATCCCGGATGTGTTCATAAACCTGTTGAATCTTGCTCTTTACTAGGTCAGCCTTTCTCATAAGGTCGCTTAAATACGTGTTTGGCTTGGAGAAATTCCCTTGCATGTCATCACCGGAGATAACATGATACAAATCCTCTTTGACAAGAACCTCGATTTCTGCGGTTATCATCATCACCTCTTCATCCTATACATGCTGATCAGGTGGATTAGCTAGAAATGATATACCAAACGTTAGAGATTCTTGAAGAATTTGAAAATTGTCCTTCAAAATATCCACTAGATTCTCAAGGAGAAGGTCAAGAAATATTTGAACAATCTGCCCCAAAAGAAAAGGGTCTAATTGCCCCAATTTCATTTCCTTTAAGAATCTAAAGTAAAAGGCCTTAAAAACAGGGACACAAGGTTTGATCTTCTGCAGCACATTGAACAAGAAAAGATTTAGTTTTGCTGTCATATCTTCATCTACTGCTTTCACCCAATACAAAAATATTAAGCATGCTGAATATTGAGCAAAAGCATGGACAACGATCTTGAACTCTCGTGCTTCCTTGAAACGTCTCCATTGCTTAGGAGTGAGATTATAGAGATTATGCAACAATGCTAGCTTTTTCTCAAGGGTTGCAATTTGATTCTCGAGCAAAAGAATTTCATCATCATTTTTGTACTTGTAAAGATCCTTCACATTCTTGAGAATAGCATCCAGAAAATTCAGGGTCATTTTGTTCTTAAGAGAATTACAGCTCAACGAGCATTGTAAAAGAAGTTCACACGATTCTTCGAATTTTTGCTTACAGTGATGTATTCTGCCTTGCACGTCTACAATCCAGTTTTCGATATCAATTTCTTTGTCTTCCAAACAGGAAGTAGAATCAAGTTCATTTCTTGATATTCCCCATATAGCTTCACGAGTACGGTTTACCGGCATTAAAATTTTCCTGATTTCTACATCAGAATCATCCAACGTCAAAAATGACCAGAAGAACATTCTCAAGAATCTAAGCCCAAATTTACAAGATTGGATCTTTTCCACCATCTGATCAGCCCATAAAATGTTGTTCTGAAATCAAAGGGCTCTCTTCGAGAGAAGAGAGCTGTTCAAGAGCAGAGTCTACGCAAGTCCCAACCATTTCCTGTCTCTTTTATCGTTCCTCCAAGTGCATTTCATGGAAATTGAGCTTTTCTCAGTAAACCCCATAACAATAAACAATTTTTTTTGAAAATCCAGTAATTCACCATAGAAACACAAATCAGGAAGACAAAACTCTATTCTGGGACACTGTAAGCAAATGCAATTAAATTTCTTTCACTTTAAGGTGACCAATGACTGAGAATCCAAAGTAGGGAGTAATTAAATACAAAAGAAAATACCTTCAATTCAATCTGGATTTGGATTGTTGTGAATGACTGGTAGTTCCTGTAAATCTTCTAAGAGTTGATGACTTGATGTCTTGTACTTCAAAAAGGATCATTCACAAAAAGTCCAAGCAAATAAAGAAGTTGACGAATATTACCGGGTTTTTTTTGTTTTGTTTTGTCCTTTTCAAGACACTTTCCTCCCTCTGGTTTGGTTTGGTTTGGTTTAACATATGAAATATTTAATTGTGATTTTTTTTTTGTTGAAAAATTAGGCATAATGACACAATCTGAATATTTTTAAGTAACATCACAATTACATATTTTTTATAGGGAGAATGGCAATTGTATAATTTTTATAATGGTATGACAAATGACATGAATTCAAAATCGGTGAATCTCCCCAAAATAATCCCGAAATTAGTGAATTTTGATGATGAATCCGAAAATCGGTGAATTTAAACAATGAATTTTAAAATTAGTGAATTTCGATAGTGAATTTTGGCGTTGAATTTATTGATGAATAAATAGTTTTATCTTTTATGCAAAAGTTTAAAAAGATCATCATTCTACTCAATTGATGAAATATTTTTGTTATTCTCCTCATTCCCCTTTTTTTCCCTCAAAAAATGGTGATTTTTATTAGACTAATGATACTGAGTAATGATTTGTGGCATAACGAATGTGACACAACGCGATGATCTACACGTTGATCATTTTAGATTTACATCTAATCAATTTAAATATATTATTATCAACCAGTCAGAGATAACTATCATATGTCGACTTGTTTTACACAACAATTGTCTTCAGTATCATTAGGTTTGCTTCTTCTGGTCTGCCGCAAATGGTAAAAAAACACAATGAGACAAAGATTTTTTTTTTCCCTTAAAAGGAGAATGATAAGTCGTATGCAAAGTATATAAGAATGTGAACATTTTATCAACTTATTCTTGTATGACAAGTAGATATGGCATTTCTTCAATAAAGAGTATATTCTGTTGAAACAAGTTATACAATGTGAAGCATTAATGCATAATGCTCTCTCGCTGGCATCTAGTTTGCACTCAATAGGTAAAGGCAATGGCTTGTCTAATGTGTGCAATAAATCCGAAGAAATCGCCTGCCATTGCCTCCTCGAACGTTCAGGGCCGGTCCTGACATTTTTTGGGCCTAAGATCATTCGCCGAATTAGGCCTTTTAGTTCGAAGTTATTTTTTTATGAAAAAACATATTTATAAAATATTATTTCATCATCGCGTTTTTAACATCTATAGGCAACAAACCCACCTCGGTACCTCAAATTAAAGATTCCTAAATTTTAAAAAAGTTTACAAACACAAAATAATATAACATCAATATAAAAACCACCCCACTAATAAATGCAAAGGCTAAACGAAAAAAAAAAGTAAGGCCGGCAAGGCCAATCACCCCATCAAGTAATGAAGTAAACAAAACATACCTGACTAATGTAATGACTATATATGCTTCTCTTATTCAGTCAAAATGAAAGTCATCTTCCTTCCTTGCTATGTTAAAACCCTCTTTCAATCTTTCTACATACAAAAAAAATTCCAAATTTTTAATTATATCTACAAGCTCACAAGAAGAAAATTTCAAAAATCAAACTAATGACTATCAAAGTATTAGGGCTTGTAACTATAAGAAAATTACCTATTTACCTCCACTTAATAACTTAGGGCTTGTGTTGTGTAGGGAAATATTGATGCTTGCTTGATATTATAACTAATAACTTGAAGATTGAGATTATTATTTGATGGAAAAATATGTATTAATTTATTATTAATTTTGGGAAATTGAAAGAAGAAAAAAAAAAAAAAAAGAGAAGAACCGAACTGAAGAAGAAAGCAGGGGAGGAGAAGGCCGAGAGGCAGCCAGGCCAGGGACAAGGAGTGGAAGCGACGATTGATTTTTGTTTTTGTTTCATTGTTTGTTTGCTTTATATATATATATATATATATATATATATATATATATATATATATATATATATATATATATTACTACGCTTAAAATAAGAGAGATTAAAATATGTTAATTTGGTTTTAACAAATAAATGGAACGTCTTTCACCCTGCAAGGAGAAATTGATTCCTTATTGGTGAAATACATTATCAGTTACTCTTTTCCGAATAGTGCCAACATGAAATTTATTCCGACAACGCCACATAGTAATCTTTAACGTACACATCAAACTGTATATTGAAACAAGAAGGAATGTAAACACTTATGGATTAAGATTAATCAATATATGATTATCTTGTGATTTAATAAGATTTCTAAATAATGAAATCAAATGAGAAACACAGATCAAATCGATCAATGTCCTATATGATTACGTTATATGTAAATGTTCCACATAGATGTACAACATCGATGAATCGGGAAAAAACACTACTATATATGTTATGTATTTTTTTCGCCCCCCTTAAAATTTATATTCGTCCCTATGATCTATAATAATCAAATAAATTGAGATAAAAATTCTAACATGTAAATAAAAATACTTAGTCATTATAAAAATGATACATCTAAACAGATATTAACAAGATTTTACTTATACAAAATAAAAATATTAACGTGTGAAATGTTTTTTTTTCTCAAACATTGTTTTTAATGTCTGAAATATTTATTTACGTGAGTGGAATGGTTAATGTGTTCGGATAATGCGATGTATAGAAGTGTTTTTTCCTCAATATTATGTTGCAAAATGTACAATAGTGTTTATATATAGTAGTGTTTCTCCTTGAATCCAATGAGACATAAAAGAGTCATTTTTTACACCATTCAATTGATTCACCACAATACCTTAAAACCACACCAAAACGACCTTCAGAAAGTCGATTTTGAGTCAAGAATCGACTTTTCGAAAGTCGATTGTGAGAATCGACTTTGGGAAAGTTGATTCTTGACTCACAAATCGACTTTCTGAAAGAAAAAAAATCTCACACCCGGGCGAGATAGGCAACCACCCGGTGCCTGTGGTATACGTGATCCCCAGAATTAAAATGTTTTTAGAGTAGTATAAGTTAGTCTAGAGATAAACAGTGATCATACACTCCTATTGACAAGAGTTTTGATTGTTTCGATCTCTTGACATTTTTTTTTCTCTTTTATAGTAATGATATATAAAATTACCATTGAAGCCTTATAAAGTGTTAATATTAATGAGAAATCTGCCTCAACCGACCAACCACGGCCCATGAACAGAATGATACGTCGGACAATATTAAATTTGAAATTATTATTGATGAATTTGCTTTTAAAAATACACAAACAATTTTGTTTTCATGATCACATTGTTTGCTTGTAATCTTTGATGTTACTGATTATTGTTGCGTTTTTTGTAACTGTTTTTGTTGTTATATTTTGTCTATTGCTCTATTCTCGCTGCTGATTATTATTATTTTCTTTTTATTAATTAGCCCGGGGCAAATAAATGCTTTGTTGATCGTGATTTGATTTTTTTTTTTAGCTTAAAGCCCCCGGTATCCGGAACCAACTGGTCCGACTAATCCAAAGTTTGGTCTGGGTCGTGCCTGCAGAGTCTGACTCTTACTCAGGGGTAAGGCCGACCAAGAACTCTTTCAATATAGCGCCTCAGAAGAGAATCGAACCGGTGACCTCCCTATATTTTCTCAAGTCACTTATCATTTGAGTCAAACTACTTGGTTATCGTGATTTGATTTTTATCACTTATTTATGAAATAATTTTGTAAATAAGAAATAGTGCCATTAAATAGTTTGGAACCATCCTCATGATTATCTATCGTTTTTCAAAAAAAAAAAAAAAACCAAAGGGATACTTGTAAGTGTACTTGTTTCGGTTAATACATTATTAAAAATGTGTTACCTTTTTTAGACATCTGTTAAATGTGTTTTCGGGGTTTTACGGTGCTTTACGGCCCTCTAAGACCCTTTACGCCCCGCTGCGGCCCTTAGAGGACCAAATCGGTTTTTAGATTTCAAAATTACCTTTTGTCCATCGTGAAATTTTAGGGTGGTCCAGGTACAAGTTTTGGACCACCAAGTCAGCACTTTCAAAGGGATACATTGGTGGAAATAATCAAGGTTGTAGCAATAATCCCATATGGGTGCAAATCTCCTGTATATACATTTTAGGCCAAATAAATCCTCTCGATTCAGCCACATTATAGGTATAGGGCCAATTTGATATAGCTTGAATCTTACTTGGGTCAGCATGCACTTCATCCTCTTGTATGACATGATCTATGAATACCACCTTGGTCTGTCCAAAAGAATTGGGCAATTTAGCATAGTATTGGTTTCTTCTTCAAAACTTCTAGAACCACTTTAAGATGTTGTGTGTGGGAAGCCATGTCATGATGGAAGATTAGGATGTCACAAAAAAAATATCAGCACAAACTTCCTCAAGTAAGGTCTCAACGGATCATTCATACTTCTCTGAAATGTGGTCGGGCATTTGTGAGCCCACATGGCATCACTTTGAATTCAAATTGGCCATAATGAGTTACAAAGGCGGTCTTCTGGACATCATCTTCATTCATCAAAATCTGATGGAATCCAATCCTCAAGTTTATTTTAGAAAATACCTGGCAAATTCCTAAGTCATCCAATAATTCATCAATTAGGGGAATATGGTAGCCATCCGTGACTGTCAAGTCACTCAACCTTCTGTAATCCTCACAAAATCTCAATGTTTCATCTTTCTATTTCACAAGGAGAAAAGGTGATGAAATTGGACTATTATTGTGCTGTATATTCCCCCGTTGTAGAATTCAATGTACCAACCGCTCTATTTCATACTTTTGTGAGCATATCTACAAGGTTTTAGTTTCACAGGTTCAACACATTCTTTTAAAGTGATGGGATGCTCATAGGCCATAGCCCCTCATTGGTGAAAATCCTTGGGAATTCGCAAACACCTCATGATACTCAATGCACATAGGATTCAGAGCTTGTTCCTGTATCAAAGTGAGGCACCCTAAGAATCCATAGGTCCCTTCTCAAATTCTTAGTAATGATTTTGCAGCTGATCATCTTTAGTTGAGCTTCTTCTGTGTAACTTCTTAGCTTAATTTGCTCTACCTCGTTAGTGAAAACAAGCTATTTGTTGAAGTCAAAGACCATGTCATTGTACCTTTTCATCTAATCCAGCCGTAATAGCATGTCACAATCTTTCAACTTGATCAATCTCACATCTTGTTAAAACTTAACCCCTTGCATGATCCATGGCAAGCCAGGACACTTAAATCCACTCATATTTTTGTTTCCATCTACTTTTGTGCTTAACATAGGGTGAGTTGGTTATGTCACACATTGCACCTCATTGGCAGCTTACTGGTCTATGAAAGTGTGAGATCTCCTACTGCACACATATATGATCATCTAATGATTTAATAAGATTCCTCGATTACGGAATTATATCGAGAAATACAGATTAAATCGGTCCAAATCCTATATGAATGCCATCATATATAAATGCCCCACGTAGGTACCCTCTACCGACAAACCGGATAAGACTATCACACCCTAAGGTGTTCAGGCGCATTATTGGTGTTTTAATCAAGAGACCCTAAACTCGATTAAGTTCACCACGGACTAACAGTTTAAGTATATCACCACTAACTCAATCCTCACGTGTAATCCATACACTGAGTTAAGTGGTTACATACAGATATACTTAGGGTTTGCAGCAGTGTATCATTTACAAGAACAAAGCAAGTAATAAGGTGAGATAAATTCTGTCATTCATTATTAAAAACAATTACACAAAATGTCTTTCGGGCACTACACCAAACAATCTCCCACTTGCACGAAATGACAAGCAACGATTGTTTTTAGAGCACACCCTTTCTTATCTTATTCACAACACTCTCCCACTTGCTCTAAAAGCAGATGAGACATATCCATCAATGCCGTACCCTCCAAGCACTCAACTTGGTACACTGACTAGTTAGGTTGTCGACTCGAGACGATCTTTTGAAACGTTGTCGGTCCTTCCAATCAGGCGGTACTCTCTCTCAATATGATTTTGACTTCTTGTGACTAAGAAGATCCTTCTAAGCTATCTCTTCACTGTTTTCACAATGAAGTGATATCGGCTTATTAGACCTGGAATCACTCACAGACCAAAAAAGGAAATTCTAAGCACTATGAGTAAACACCGAGCCCGAGATCAACTTAATGATCATCCTTAATCGACTACAAGTCGAATCGATTAGATCAACCATATTCAAGTTTGCACCTGAATATAAAAGCATATGATTCCTCGTTCTCTAAAGACACTTGAGGACGTACTAAACCGCTACTTATTGCTCAAATCCAAGATTCGATTGCAATTGACTCGTGTTAAGCTGACTTGCCCTTATCCCAGAGAGGCTCTATCCCATTTTCTCTTTATCCGAAGATTTGGAGAATCATTCCTGAGAGGTAGGATAGGACTTCTCTCGATGAATGTTGCATACTCATATGTAAGATCATCTTAACTAATAAGACGGATGGGATAGTCAATGACTCACTCTTGTGAATTTGACCGAATCAAATTCTTAGAATATAGTCCAATTCTCTCATCCAGAGAATCTTGGCGTGTCAGTTTCCGACTTCAGATAACACACTCATGCTGTTTCCAACAGTTTCAGTGTTACTTTTCTCGAACACTAATACTACTATTTTACCAATACTGATACCTAGTCTACAAAAGACTTATCAATATTCTGGTCAAGTCCACATATTTTAAAACATGCGACTTTTAATGACCGAGAGGTTCTCTTACATCCACAAAGGACATAATTCCCGGCAGTCAACCAGCCATTTGTTCTAACCATTTATAGTTCTTTTATTCGGATTTCGGGTTGATTGGTTGATATCCTTGGACGTTAAGAGTGTAACTATAAAGGTATGGAATTGGATCTGGTTTTTTACTCCGATTCGGATTATATGTTTATTTTTTCTGCTTTTTGGTTCTTAATGATGTTATATGATGATTCTTGATTGTTTTGCTCCCTGAGATTGTCACGGTTCGGTTTTGTTTAATGTTATTTTCATTCTATAAGCCTTCTTAGAAATCTGTACATGATTTTGCCTCTACTTTCGGCTTTGTGCTCCTAATATGTCTTAGTTTTCAGCTTCTTGGGTTTTATCTTGTAGCCTGGTATTCCCTCTACTTTTGAACCATATTTGGTGAAAAAGTAGTTATTTGAAGGAATTTTGATTTGAGAATTGTTGAGAACAATGAGAAGAAATGTAATGATCGAATACTTAGTATTTGTTGTGTTACCGTGTAACTCGGATTGTACGATCCAACCGATTGATCGTTCAGCTAAAAAAAACTATAACTTAAAAGAACAGTAACAAGAAAATACACGCACTAAGAAAAAGGATACAAGGCTATTTCATTAATGAAAAACACAACGTTTATAAGATCATTTAGAAGCAAAGTTTCTAATCAGAAAGAATGAATAGACTAATTCATTTTATAAAGGTTGCTAACTTCTAAACCATTTAAACATATAAAGTACTTGACCAACTAGTTTACCTTTTAAGAAATATTCACCTGAGCGTGAAAAAGATAAGTTGAAAGTATTTCTGAAATTTAAACGCACCGTTTCAGGCCGAAGCGGTATGCGGCTGTTCGCAATTGACCGTAACAGGGAATAGAAGGCTTTAAAGGGCTGTAAAACACTGCAAAACTCATGGTGACCTGGGTTTCCTATATCAGAGATAGTGCTACACAGCTTTCCTATATCAGAGATAGGGCTCAAATTCATGGTGACCTGGGTTTTCTTATCCAAAGGGACTTTCTTCAGCTTCCAATTATTAGACGCAAGAAATGATCATTTGCTGCATATCCCACTGGGAAGCACCCTTCACTATGTTGAGGGGTGCAAACAGGTTGCATCTATCCTTACCTGATACTTATGCCTTTTGGTTTCCTTTATCTTTTGTTTGGATCCTGTACATCCTCCTCTTCATCATTAACAGGATCTGGAGCTGGTTCTTTGTTGCTTATATTGGGAGGTTCCTCCACTGCTGCATTTGCCTGGAAGAACCCTTCATTACTATGAAGGGTGCAAACAGGTTGTACTCGCTATACTGCTCTCCTTTGATTTTTTTGCATTTCTTTGTGGTGCTGTGGTCTTCTGTTCCCTTGCAGATTGCAAAAACTTGGAGACACATTCGGTTGATTTGGATGATTGCCTGGACCCTACAGCAGTCTCTTCTTCCAGATCCTATAGCTACTGTGGATGCATATTTGTATTTTCTTTGGTTTCGTAATAGGAATTGTAATAGGAGTTACAATAGGTTCTCCTCTAGGATGATTAGCCTCTTGGTTTTTATCTGTGATATCCTAGTGGTTTTTATTCCAACACGTGGAGGGTCATACTCTTTCCTTAGTATCCGGATTTTTCCCATTTTGGGTTTGACGGACTAAGGTTTTGAGGAGTTGACGAACATGTGTTGATGACGCTATTTTTCAGATGGAGTGTCAGGAGATGACATTGTAAAACTTCAGTTTCCTTAATAAATCTGGGTTTTACCAAAAAAAAAAAACTGCGAAACTCCAAAAACACATTTATCAAATGTAAAAACAAATATAACATCTATATCTATATCTATATATATTTGAAAGGAGAATTTAACCCAATTACCAGAGATTTCGCTACAAAACCCACTTTCGACCCGGCTTATACCCGTAAATCCTTATTTTTTTTAATATAAAAGTCCTTAAAAAAACATTCCTATAAAAAGAACACGTTTTGGGTAGATGAGTAACAACTTTAATTTCTTTTTTTTTTTTTTTTGAAAGCAACAACTTTAATATCTTAACCGGTTGAAATCTTGCCGATCATTATCTTCAAAACTTCTCAATCCCACTTATATGCTGGAAATCAGGTAATAACTGTCATATCATATCCTATGGGTTTTACCAATCCTATCCCATAATCTCCTCAAACTCTTCTCACCCGTTTGAAATCATGTAACAAATTTCAGCTACATACCTTCCCATGAGTTTCAATTTATTTCATTTACGTACACCCCAGTTGGTTTCAAAAAAAAATTTTCTGTCATATTTCGAATGTAACAAATACTTATTGAACATTATTCACGGGGGAACCTAGGGTTCCTGATTTTATTGCAATGATAATAATAGCCATTATTATGTGTATCATGTTTATCACTTGGCTATGTCGTGTTTCGTTTAGCTCTCCAGCTGGCAGACGCGTCTGGTGAATATTTTTTTCCTATTTTGTCTTCTTGCTCTTTGCATTTTACTAACACTCTTGCGGCCTCTCAGCACCGACATAAACCAGAGTAATGGAGGTACCTTTTTCCAGTAACATCTTTGATTTTTAGTCCGAATTCTCAACCAACTGATGTTCATACATTTCTATGCGACATTATCTTGGTCATCGATCATATGGTTTTTACGAGTGACAACAGTAAATATAAAGGATCGTTTGGAGAAGAGGGTAAAATATTCGATTTTATTTTTGTGCTTTCTTAATTTACTGTACAATCACATTTACTTATCTCTTCTATTTTTATTGCTAAAGCATGATCAAACCCATAATCACACTTTTCTAAATGTGAAATGGGATTAAAAGTTTCTTACTTTGTTCAACCTTTAGAAAGCTTGAAGGTGTTTATTTGACTAATGGAATATGCATGGCTCAACAACAGGTATTTATTAATTGCTAACCATCCAGGTTTGTTGGAACTCATCATACTTCTTTTTTTAAAAAATATTTTTAGATGCAAGTGAGCATCCTTTCAGAAACATTCTTGAGAACATGTATATGGTACCACAATAATAAAGAGATAACACCTTCATGAAATCCATATCAGATTCATCTTTGTCATGGTATTTTCAGATTTTTTTTCATTTTTAGCCGCATTAGCTGCCGTCACGAATCGCATTTCAGATTCATGATTTTTACCATGGTATTTTAAGATTTCTCATTTTTAGAGAATCATATAGTATTATTTGATTCTAGATTGTGGTTTGATTTAGTATAATAAAATGAAGTTTTGATTTTGAATCGGGCTTATTGGTGAAGAGCGGCAAATGGAATGTCCTGTTTCGGCAGCATATTTTACCTTGATTCCTTCACGATCGATTAATACTTCCACCTCACCATTATTAGTAACACCAAATTCACACAATTCGTCCAGATGGATCAAAATTTTCTTTTATTTTATTTTATTTTGGACTAATTGGTTACGTTTCGTGATCGTAGAAGTTACTCCTATCTTGGTCGAAGAATATGAGCAGTACTAACATAAAGTGGAGACAAATGGAGATGTAAAGAAGGGCCCCCACCAAGTTTGGCAACAACAATGGACAATAGTAAATTGGTAAAATAAATTAGATTTGTTGCATTGGATATGTAGTTACTTTGGGGATTGCCAGCGTGGGGTTTGTATATTTTTCTTGCATTGGATAGTTTTGCTTCATGCGTTTTTTAATAGGCAGTTCGAAATGTTTGTTTGTGTTTTTATTGTTTATTTATTTATTATTCTATTTTATTTTGCCTTTGTTTACATTATTATTTTCTTTAGTGTTGTTGTAAAATGTCATGATTTTCTAATTATCTATTCCTGAATGGATGGTTACACAAGGTTTTGGTGATCACAAATAGCTTGACTACATTGAGTTCGATATATGTGCTTACATGTGGTATGATTTTCTTTTATTGAAGTGGAAATTTGATTTCTTAATCATAATTGTAGCAGATCATATCTGTAGCAGCCGAGGGAGTTTTCAAGTAGAAATAAAAGAGCAAAAGAATAGATACAAGATCGTAGGAGAAAGTTCTTCAGGCTTCAGATAGGGAGGGGATTCGCCCCATCATTTGTGTTAAATGTTTTCAGCCTCACTTTAGTAAATAAAAGACGTTGCATAGGTAAATCCTGAACTTCTATCAAACTCTTACCTTTTCTATGAAACTCTATATAGATTTCCTAAGTTGGCTTAAAATGTACTATTATTTTGAATTTGTAGTTGAACTTAATATTTATGCCTAAGTTACCTAACAAAGTACTATTATTTTGTAGTTGAATACAACTTACAAGGTAATGTTGGTTGTTTGTTTGTTTGTTTTGTTTCATTTTTTATTTTTTTTTTTGTGTTGTGAAAATTGGATCCACTAAAAGTAGGTTTTTTCATATGTTTTTTTTTTTTTTTTTTTTTTTTATTTTTTTATGATGGTCCGTGATTATGTACCCATATGGGCTCAAGTGTGTTGGATCTTTAGTCATTGTATATATTGTGTTTTGTAAAGATTGCCTTTTCGTAATATAATTGAAACTGAAGTTTAATGGGTGAAAATAAGTCTGTAGTTAATCTGAAGGCTATTGTGATGTAGCAGTTTGATGAGCCAGAAGTTTAATGGATGAGAATAAGTTGTAGTTAATCTGAAGGCTATTGTGCTGTAGGAGTTTGGTGAGCCAGAATTTCATTGAAGAAGGTACATTTGAAGATCGTGTGTATTTTACCCCATGGAGTGTGTGTGGCCTAAAAACAATTTTTATGTGTGGTTTTAGTCATTGAAATTTACCACAAAGATCTTCAATAACTGTTACGATTTGATAGCCTATTAAATTTGACATTCGATGGCCTATTGGCAGCAATGAGTTCCTAACAATTTCTCTTTACAATTAATAGTACAAGTTTATTGCATCAATTGGTTCAATAAGTGGAATAGATTGATAAAGATTTGTATGTTCAACTGCCGAATGTTTATGTTTCCTTTAACTTTGAGCACATAAAATCACTTGATTTTTAGTGTTGTTATGCAAAAGTCATATACTTGCATTATTTATAGTCTTTTTTTTAAAATTACACCGTGCATCACACGGGTTTTGAGCTAGTATTTTTAATAATATATTAACTAAAATAGATACAGTTACAAGTTTTTAAAAAAAGCCAGACAAACAAAACAAACTTCCACGTGATCATTGCGTAATTATCGTAAACAAATTATATGGCAGTTTTGAATGCCTAGTCATGTTCTATCATGTGGGAAGGACTTCGTCCGTACATTATTTCACATGCATGCACCCTGACATGGGAAATTAGAAATTCGGGTTTTCTCCCCCTCCTCCTCTTGGAATTAAAGTTGTAATTTGGACCAAATTTGTTTTTAGGGTAATACGTCGTTAATAGTGGAGTAAAAAATCTTTTTACTCCACTATTATTGTCGTAAAAAATTTAACTCCACTATTATTGTCGTAAAATCTGTTTAACTCCACTATTAATATCGTAAAAGATTTTTTACTCTAATAATAATGTCTGAAAAATCACTGATTTTACTCTATTATTATTGGAGTAAAAAATCTTTTTACTTCACTATTAACAGAGTGTTATCTAAAAACGAATTTGTTTCAAATTGCAACTTTAATTCCAAGAGGGAGGGGACAAGACCTGAATTTCTAATTCCCCCCTGACATCGACGTACTCTAACATGTACCTATTTTCACCAAATAAATTAAGGTAGGTTTAAAGCATCCTATTTTTACTATTGGTATCTATTTTTTTTATTGAACACCAACGTTAGTGGTACCTGTGTTGATATGGAACACCAACGTTAGTGATGTTGCTATTCAAAAACGAAAGTCGGTGAAGTGACGTTTGTAAGTCGTGACACTATTATAACGTAAACGTCGGTGTCACTGACTTTCGTTTTTGAACACCAACGTCCGTTCAATAAAAATCATTGTAGTGCCGGAGTAAATTTTTTGTGATGCCGGGGGTATTGTGGTGCCAGAAGTAAAAATGGAGACGCCTTTAGAAGCCCTAAATTACTTATATTTAAAGTGTAAAGAAGATTAACCACACTTTGCAAACATACGTTTGTATTTGTAACATTCGTGTAAAGACATATTCTAAAGAGAAATGTAAGGAGCAATCACAACCGAAATAACACAACTAATGACACAATAGGAATTTACAAAACTAATTATTGTGTAATGACGATACAGGGTTTCACTCCCTCCACGTGTCGTCTATCGGTTGGTCATCATGTTATAAAATAACTCCAGTATATCCATGTCGATGCCCGGCTCGAGGCCAAGGCCATCATATAAAAGCCAGGCTACGACTATCGATCGTCGACGACCGAGCAAAGGTGAGATGACAAGTCCATAAGGATAGAGTCCACACCGGTAGCGATGTGGGATAACGAGTCTGAGTCGATCACCGCAGGTCGGAAGTATCGACTTGAGGACGAGGTCCACACCACCGTCGAGCCCACCCACGATATAGCTCAGGCAAGGGTCAAGGCCCATTTAAGGGTAAAGGTGACAATAATACAAGCCGACTTAACTTTGGGGTTTAGGCAAGTATTGTCATTATAAATACCCCAATCCAGGAACTACGTAAGGCTTGATTCCTGGAAAAAAGATATCGTAGGCAATCCAAGATACGGTCTTGGACTCACCAAGATACATAAAATCCACCCTCATTCCTCTCTTTGGCATTAGGGTTCTTGTGTGTTCATCACTAGATTAAATTAGGGCTCAAATCATCAAGGTGACTTAACTTGTCATCGTCATTGGCGCTAGAAGGAGGGCTTCTATTGATCGAATACGCAAAAACACGATGCCTCCCAAGAAAACCGATCTAAAATCAAGATCTAAAGCGATCGATCAAGGCTCCTGGATGAATGAGCCGATCGATCCTCGATATGCAAGGAGACGAAGATCCCGCCTTGGATCTTATTCAAAGACGATCCTCGGCGAGAAACAAGGGAAAAGATCCGGTTTTGAATCTCGCGTCAGAGACCCACCAACCGTAAAAGCAAGCCCTTGCTCCGAATATCGGGCGCTGCGGATCGGTTGGCGAGGGCAAATTTGGAGGTAATGTCCAGATAATAGCCGAGGCGGTTACGAAAAGGCGGCGCAGCTCCGCTTGAAAAGCGACCATGGCGGAAGCGCCGAAAGATATGGTGGACAAGCCTAAACCGACTCACCAGGGACGAAGTAAGCGCATCACCACTTCGGTGGAAAGGAAGAGATGTGAGATTCACCAAAAACACACCAGAGAGTGGACGGCGGACGCCAGGAAGAGTGAATGCAATTTTGGGAAAGAATCGTATCGTTATGGCTCGAGTCTCCTTCACGAAGAGATCGAAAGCTTTCCAAAACCCAAGGGGTTTAAGATACCCAAAATAGAACCTTATGATGGCACCACCGACCCGGAGGACCATCTCCATAGGTATCTGTCGCAAATGAGATTGGATGGGGCCCCGATGCAATGCGTTGTCGAGCGTTCGAGACGCTATTACTCGTAGGTCGAGCAAGAGAATGGTTCACGAAGCTACGACCAGGGTCGATCTCCAGTTTTGCCATGCTCGCTCGAAAGTTCCGAGATGCGTTTATAGTCAACAAGAAGTTTCATCTGAGCGCCACGCACCTCATGAACGTGAGGCAGCAAAAAGATGAAACAGTGATGGAATACTTGAAGAGGTTTAATCTCGAGGCCATGCAGTCAAGGGGACGCAGATGACCGACTTCTGATCACATCGTTTGTAGGGGGGCTGCGTAATACTAAGTTATATATGAAGTTGAGCAGAGACGTTCCCCATACTATGGACGAATGCGTTAACGTGGTGCATCGATTCTGTCAAGGGGAAGAGGCAGTGCGAAGGCACACCCAATCCGACTGGATGGAATCCAAGAAGGACACCCGAGGCCCGAACAGAATCACTCCAAGAGGCAGGATGTTGAGAGTAAGCCATCGGTTTGGGACCGTATCGACACATCCACCTCGCACCGTGGGGCAGCAGAAGACCTCACGTGATAAGGACTTTATCCCGCTCAATCGACCTCGATCGAGGTGTTGTCGATTATGCTTTCAAAAACTTGGCGAGAAACCGCCACCGTTGAAAAAACCTCGAGAGAGGAGGAACGCAAACAAATATTGTGATTTTCACGAAGACATTGGTCATACAACCGAGGATTGTATCGACCTGAAGAGAGATATCGACGTCGCATTCGTGAAGGGAAGCTAGACGAAGTTGTTGACAAATCTCGATATGATGGGCCCAGGGGCGTGGAGAATTCAAGAGGAAAAACTCCGATCAAGACAGAACCGAGGTCGAGATGTCCAGAGACGAAGGATCGGTCACCTCGAGAGGAATCGATCCCGTGTCGAGAAGGAAACAACAGAGAAAATTTTGGTCGAGATAGGTATGAAGACAATCGACCGATTAACTATGTCAACACAATCTTTGGTCCCGGTGAGAGTGATAAAGACCAGACCAAATAAGAGCCGCTTTGTAGCTCGAGAGAGCGCAAACAAATTTCGATTCACGACGAAGTTGGATACGGCCCTCGAGATGATATCCCCAAGTCGAGGAGTCATAGCGAAGGTTAGTCATTGAAGCGATTATTAGCCGAGCCCGTGTATCGAGAGTCTCAGATCGATAATGGGAGTGCAATGAACATCATATACCACTCGGCGTTTCAAGCAATGAAGTTGAAAGAGAAGGACCTTGCCCCCATAGCGCCTCCCCTGCTCGATTCACAGGCAAGCGATCCATCCCATGGGCTCGATAAAGTTACTCACGGCACGATTGGGGGCGGCGAAAAGGACGGACACTTGAATTAAATTATGTGGTGGTCAAGGCTCCATCTCGCCTATAATGTTATTCTAGGGCGACCAGCGCTCTTTGACCTTCGGGCTATCATTTCCACATTCCATAATAGCATGAAGTTTCCTACCGAGAACGGTTCCCACAAGTAAAAGGAGATGTTGAAGTCGCTCGGAGTTGTAACTCAGTAGTCATGAATGGGAAAATGGCGATTCAACAAGTCTTAGTCGGGGAACTGATTCCAGAGAGGAAGAAGAGGAGAAGAGTTGGGTCTCCAAAGATGCGATTGAAAAACGTCCGACTGGGAAGGAGAGGGCGATCAATGCGCATAAGTCGGGATTTGGATCCCGAGAAAGAAAAAAACACTCACGGTTAAGCTTCTAATCGAGTTCGAGACATCTTTGCCTGGAAAGCCACCGACATGCCGGGTTATCAACCGACATCGCGGTTCATAAGCTTGAGATTGACCAGGCTAAAAAGCCAATCAAACGAAGAAGAGGAATTTTCGTCCGATCGACTTGAAGCTATAGAGTTGGAAGTCGGCAAGTTATTGGCGGCCCGATCGTGAGAGAGGTATTCTACCCAGAGTGGCTAGCTAACCCAAAGATTAGTCAAGAAGCCCGATGGCGCGCTGGGCGCATGTGCGTGGACTTCACAGATCTAAACAAAGCATGTCCAAAAGATTCATATCCGTTGCCTAAAATCGATGCAGGTTAGTAGACTCGACCATCGATTTTGAAGTTTTTGGTTTTAGATGCGTATAAAGGATACCACCAGATTCTAATGGACCTCGAGACGCGGAGAAAACGCATTTATCACGAATTCGGCACCTTCTGTTATGTGACCATGCCATTCGGATTAAAGAATGCTGGGGCAACATACCAGAGGGCAGTCAATAAGATATTTGCAAGGCAAATCGGTAGATGTATGGAAGTTTATGTAGACGACTTGCTTATCAAGAGTCGATCTATGAGCCAAGATACTAGTCGATGCTCGAGAGGTTTTCAAGTGTTGAGAGAAACGCAGATGAGATTAAACCCGAAGAAGTGTACTTTTGGAGTTAGGTCGGGTAAGTTCTTGGGTTATATGATCTCGAAGGACGGGATTCGAGCTAACCCGGATAAAATTGATACATCAAGAATATGCCCGCACTACGAAATATCAAGGAAGTACAGAGGCTCACGGGTCGAATGGCGGCTCTTATGAGTTTCTATCGAGATCAAAGACAAATAAGTGCACTACCATTTTTCAAGATACTCCGAAAGGCCATCCTTTTCATTGGGACGATGAATGTCGAGCGACCTTTGAAGAGTTGAAGACTTATTTGTCGAGTTACCTACCCTTACTTCTCCTCGAGAAGGGGAAAGTTGTTAGTTTATTTGGCAAGATGCGAAGAGGCGAAGAAGTGCGGTCCTGGTTCGAAAGGGTACATGGCCAAGTGCCAATCTACTTTGTCACAAGGCTTTGCATGGCCCCGAGGTCCGATATTCGCCAAATGGAAGTTAGCATTATGTCTTGTTCATGCCTCGAGAAAGTTGAGGCCCTATTTTCAGGCCCATCCCATTGTGGTAGTCACTGACCAACCACTAAAGCAAATATTGGCAAAACCCGACACCTCAGGTCGATTGGCAAAATGGGTGATTGAAATGGCCAAGATTTACATCGAAGTTCGTTCTCGAATCTGCGATAAAAGCACAGGCCTTGGCGGATTTTTTAGTCGAAGGATCTCCGCTTCAACTCGATCAAGAAAAGCAAAGCCCGGAGGAAAATGGACTCTTCAGGTCGATGGAGCATCGAGTAAGGAGGGGCGGGAGCGAGGCTCCTTCGGTAAGCCCGAAGGCGAGGAATTCCCTACGCCTTCGTTTCGACTTCAAAGCAACGAACAACGAAGCCGAATATGAGGCTATGATTACTGGTTTAAAGCTCGCTTTGAAGCTGGGTGTCGAAGATTTGTCAGTTCACAGTACAGCGACTCACAGCTAGTGGTTAATCATGTTAAAGGGGAGTATGAGGATAAGGAAGAAACCATGAAGAATTACTTAGCAGTTGTCCAAAGCCTCATACCAAAATTCAAAACGGTTCAATTCGAGCAGATTCCCCGAAGTCAGAACAAGAGAGCCGATGCACTCTCCAAGTTGGCCTCAAACTTCATGTCAAGTAAGAAGGTTCTAGTCGAATTCTCGACCGATAGGAGTTACATCGAAAGCAGAGGCCCACCGATTACTCAAGAGAGCCACATGGATGGACTCGATCGCCCTTTATCTAAAAGACGGAATACTACCAGCTGATAAAGTGCAAGCCAGGAAAGTTCGACTTCAGTCCACTCGATATGCGTTCTTCGACGACATCCTTTATCGGAAATCCTTTGTAAATCCATGGTTAAGATGTGTCTCTGAAAATGAAGGCGAATATCTCTTGGAGGAAATTCATAGAGGAGCGTGTGGAAATCATTGTGGAGCAAGAATGTTAGCTCGAAAATGCAAGTTAGCTGGGTATTTTTGGCCATCGATGCAACGAGACGCGAACAATCTTGTCCAAAAATGCAACGCTTGTCGATCCATGATAATATCTCTCATCAACAAGCACAAGATATGAACGCCATCTCGCCAAGACGGGCCGTTTGATCGGTGAAGTCGATATTGTAGGACCTTTACCTCGAGCTCCGGAAATCTCAGTTATTCGTGGTTCGCGGTGGACTACTTCACGAAATGGGTAGAAGCTAAGGCTTTGCCCGACATCCGAGCTGCAACCATTAAAAAATTCTTATGGGTCGACATCCTCTGCAGGTACGGAATTCCGAAAGCTCTAATCTCGGATAATGGTACCCAGTTCGAGGATCGAAAAGTTAGGGAATGGTGCAGTGAGTACCAAATCGACCAGCGATTCACCTCAGTGGCTCACCCCCAGGCAAACGGTCAAGTCGAACAGACTAACCGACAGATCAAGCTGGGGTTAAAGAAGAGGCTAGAGGCAGAAGGTCGAGATTGGGCAATTCAGCTTCCGAGCATCCTATGGTCATATAGACAGACTCAAATTCATCAACTGGAGAAACTCCTTTCTCTTTGGTATATGGGTGTGAAGCGGTGATTCCCGCCGAGATCGGAGTTCCTTCTCCTCGAGTTCTGGCCTACAATGTGGAGACAAATGATCCCGAACTCCGACAAGAAAGGGACAATGTCGAAGAGCGAAGAGAGATAGCCTCACCCGTAATGGCAAGGTATAAAATGAAAGATCTCTCAAGATACAACTCGAGGTCGTGCATCGATACTTCAAGGTCGGTGATTTGGTTCTAAGGAAGAATGAAGCAAGTCGACAAGAGGCGGTCGGAAAGTTAACCCCGAATTGGGAAGGACCTTATCAGATTCTGAAAGTCCACCCCAAAGGGTCTTATCAACTTGGTCGGGCGGATGGGACTACTGTTCCTCGACATTGGCATGCCAATAATCTGAGGAAGTATTATGTCTGAGATAAGCTTTTATGAACTTTTATTTACTTTTAATGCTATCTTGTAATAAGTCCATGTGACAATCTATGATATTCTAATAAAAGTATGCTTTCTCGAGATGTTTTCTGTGTTTGTTAGGATTTATAGCCAAAACGATACAAGTCCAATGTGACAGAAAAGTTAAAGGCAAAATAATCAACAACGAATAGAGAAATCCGCAGGTCGGAAATCTAGACAAGCCAAAGCAAAGTTAGCCTAATGGGCGACGAATGCAAAGGCATAAAGACGGTTCGCATGGTCGGGCCAAAGGTCCAAGCTAAAAACCGAACGAGCCCAAGAGGCAAACAAGGTTTAAGCAAAGGACGGTTCGCATAGTCGGGCCACCCGCCCAAGTCGAAAGCCAAACGAGCCCAGAGGGCGAAAAGGCCAGACAAGGGCGACGTTCGCATAGTCGGGCCACCTGTCCAAGTCGAAGCCAAACGAGCCCAGAGGGCGAAAGGGCCTGCATAAAGGACGGTTCGCATAGTCGGGCCACCCGTCCTGATCGATGGTTAAAAGAGCTCGAGCGTAAAAAGACCAAAGATCGTGGGGCAAGCACACTAAAATGCTCACCCTAAGGGTGAAATACCAAGGCAAGATATTAATCTCAAGTGTAATAAGAACCAAGGGTTCATAATACACTTGGGGGCAACACGATATCAATAATAAAAGCGACGAATAAAGTGAGTAGCGAGTAGCAAACAGAGCGAGGCTCGACAAGCGAAAGACTATAACGCATCGAGAAGACAAGCAAAATAATGAGAAAGCAAACACAAGTTAAATTACAAAATCAAAGCAAGTTAAGTTCGTGAGCATAGTTGTTACAAGATGCGGCCAGGTCGAAATACCACCAAAGTTGATTTTCAAAATGTCGTTACAAAGTTTCAAATTTAAAGTGTAGAAGATAAAGATCGTGGGTTAGCTTGGGGTCGGACTAGGATTCGCAGTCGGTTCTCAGAGAGGTCGGATCGGGCGGCAATCGGCGGAGAGTCGAAGTAGGAGGAGCATACTTTATGGCCAAGGACTCTCCCTGCTGAAACTCCTCGAAGTACCGATCATATAGCTTCTCCGAGTCGGGATTATAGAACATAGGCGTCTGGAGAGTCGACATGTCGAAGCTCGGAGTGACCTCCTTCATTTGATCCACGGCTAGCGTATATCCACCCATCATCGAAGCTCGCATAATAACTTCTAGATCATCTTCAAGGTTGGATGACTTGCGATACTCCATGATGGCCTCAGTCTTAGCCTCCTCGACCTGCGCCCGAGCTCGATAAAATTCAGCCTGAGCGCGCATCTCGATCTTGACGAGCCTTCCTAGCTTCTTCATCTGCAGCTTTCTGACACTGCTGCAGCTTCTCATAGTCTTGAGCCAGCTTGAGCAGCTCTCGACCCTGATCTTGCCTTTCAGCTCGCACTCGCTCTAGCTCCTTCTCGGTAGTGGCGAGCTTTGCTTTAGCAGCCACCAACCTATTTTGCAGTTCCTCGAGCTTGGCGACCGACTCTTGCTTCAACTCGTTATACTGTTTTTCTACAGCAGAGAGTGCGGCGCCTTTTGTGATGTTGTCTTGGAGTAATCTGCCATTCTCCTTCTTGATCTCGTCGCGACTCTCCGGTTTGGCGAAATGACGAGCAGCCTCTCTCGACCGACAAGAGTATGCTACAAAGTGAAAAAAGCGGGTCAATAAATAAACAGGTATGGGCCTCGAGGAAAGCAAGTATAAAAGAGGATCGACTTACGAGGCGATTCAACCTTTCGCGAAACATAAGACAGTCTCTGTCATCCACACCGGCGTAGTCATCAAAAACCAGTCCACACCGATTCCTCGACTCGGCGGTGGTCTCAAAACAACCTTCTTCCTCTTCGCTTCGGAGCTGCTCCTTTACCACCTCGGCGACAGACGGCCTCTTTTTAGTTCGAGCCGCTTGCTCTCTCGACATTAACCTCGACATTCGAGGTTAAATCGACCACCTCCCTCCTCGCCTTCATCTCGAAGAGAGCCATATCGGACGGTTAGCTCGCCGGTGGTCGAGGGCACTTCAGTCGTTCCAGCTCCGGCAGACGACTCAATGGCAGCAAGATTTGTTCTGGGTGGAGGAACGCCCGCCCCTCGAGAAGAGGAAGGCACGCTGGTCTCAGCCACTGGCAAGCCGGTGGCGGCCTGACCCTCGAGAGGTGGTGCAGCTACGACCGTCGCCTCAGGAATGCGCTGAGGGTTGGTGACTTTGGAGAATTTGCCCACTGCAATACAAGGAAAAGACAAGTTAGTTTTTAATCAACAAACAACAAGTTATCGACTTAAAGAACAGCTAGTATGTAAAAGCAAGCAAATAAGTAAAGCATCCTACGATTCTCGTGATCAGGAACGTTCAGGCCTACATAGGGCATGGGCCCAGCTTCCTCTAAGTGAGCCAGGTGATACAAGAGACTCAAGTCTCGAGTACACACCTCGAAATTATGCCCACTCAGGAGTCGAGCCTCGTGTGGAGCCGGTTCTCTCCCAAGCTTGTCTTGTTTCCCCTCTCTCGACCTCCATTGACCGATGTAGGGGTTATCAAGGCCATGACGGACAAAGAAAAATCGAGGCTTCCACTCCCCATGAGAAGAAGGCCCCCTCGTAATGAACTCGTGGCGATTTGCTCTCATCTGGAAGGAATACCACAACTTGTCGGGTGTGGCAAAGAATCTTGTAGTAGTATCGAACACGGGCACTGCGTGAAGCGCACTGCGCCACTCGACACGCTATGAGGAACCCCATCGAGTTCGACGCCATTCGGGCGAGTTGAGACACGCTTATTTCATAATGATGAAGGGCGGCCGAATCACCGGGCGAGTGGAAACCTTAGTCCGCTTGCCGCTGATTTTCATAAACAATTGCAAAACCCTCTGGGGCTCATCCGCGAATCGGTGTAGGCCTGATGGGAGTCGAGATTCAAACGGAGGATGAACTATGCTATATTTCCCACAGATTTCAACAATATCCTCTAGGGTAAGTGTACTTAGACATCCCTTAGCACCCTTTCCATCCATCCTAGTTACTAGCTTTTTAGGCTGGTTAGGGACAGGAGGAGGGGAGGTTACAGGCTCACCGGACTCTTGCCGGAGAAGAAGATCGGAGGCAACAGGTACCGGAATTTGGGATTGGGAAGGCGTTCCGCTACCCCTATCGGATTCTGTAGCACTACTACTACTACTTGACATAGATAAAATCAAACAAAAAGATGAAGAACGCTAAGATAAAAGAAATGATCTTACTTGGTGTTTTTGAATTAGGGATGATGATAAGAAATAGCAAGCAAGTTGCAGCAGCGTCTATCTCCCCTCCTTTTATATGGTTGTAAAAGATATGGCAAATGATTTGAAAAGACAGGGGAAAATGGGGGTTATAACTACTGAAAATCGCGGTTATCAAGGCAATGACGCGTGCTTTTGCGGGATTCAAGCGCTTTCATGGGCTAGAAACCGCTCCACGTGGACGCCAGGCGCTTAGGGTTATGAAAAGGCGGGCTTTCTCCCCAAAAAGAAACACCCAACTCGATGACGATTCAAATGGCGACCCGACCTCGACAACGGAAGTCGCCTCTCTCAAGTCTGGGGGCTTATGACGATCAGAGGTTTCACTCCCTCCACGTGTCGCCTATCGGTTGGTCATCATGTTATAAAATAACTCCAAGATATCCATGTCGATGCCTGTGCTCGAGGCCAAGGCCATCATATAAAAGCCAGGCTACGACTATCGATCGCCGATCGGCGACCGAGCAGTGTGAGATGACAAGTCCATAAGGATAGAGTCCACACCAGCTAGCAGTGTGGGATAACGAGTCTAGAGTCGATCACCGCAGGTCGGAAGTATCGACTTGAGGACAGGGTCCACACCAGCTGTCCAGGCCCACCCACAGCGATAGCTTGGGCAAGGGTCAAGGCCCATTTAAGGGTAAAGGTGACAATAATACAAGCCGACTTAACTTTAGGGTTTAGGCAAGTATTGTCATTATAAATACCCCCAATCCAGGAACTACGTAAGGCTTGATTCCTGGAAAAAAACAGGATACGTAGGCAATCCAAGATACGGTCTTGGACTCAGCCGCATACATAAAATCCACCCCTCATTCCTCTCTTTGGCATTAGGGTTCTTGTGTGTTCATCACTAGATTAAATTAGGGCTCAAATCATCAAGGTGACTTAACTTGTCATCGTCATGTAATATACATTGATTGATATAAGTCTCACCATAATAGTCAATCACTTCAAAATAGATGGTTGCATCTTTATGTCAATTTGATTGTGTTTATAGCATTCCCAATTCTAAACCATATATGTAACAGCGCCTCATTGGCGGTCCCAAAAATTTATCATGTGATGGTCTTGGTTTTGAGTTTTCAAATGAATATACATAACCCGCAAAAAAATAAAAAATAAAAATAAAAATAAAAAACCGATGCTAAAACGGAAAACCTTATTAAGGTACAAAAGGTACTCTTCAAAAAAAAAAAAAAAAAGGTACAAAAGGTAAAGAAAAAATAAGATTAAACTTAGATGATATATGATAAGGAAAAAAATGCAATAAGCAGGGGCAGACGCAGAATCCCGGACGATGGTGGGCGAAAATGCTAAAAAAAAATTGCAATCAAAAAACTTTATAGTAGTGTTTTTTTTTTTTTCTGTCCCCTACAATTCGAAAAAAACACCACTATATATCGCAAAAAAACACGACGGTACATCGCATGATCCGAATACATTAACTCTTCTACTTCTATCAATAACGATTTAAAACACTACAAACATGTTTTTGAGGAAAACCAATATTCTCAAACTGATTAATATTTTTTTTAAATGTATCACTTTGATAATAACTATGTACTCTTTTTTATATGATAAAAGTTTTATTTCAAATTATCGGATATTATAGATGATAGGGTCGAATATAAATTTTTTAGAGGGCAAAAATAATATATAATATATATAGTAGAGTATTTTCCGGATCCAAGGGGGACGAGTGCCCCCCTCTCCTTGTGGTGGATCCGCCCCTGGCAATAAGCATGTTCAATGGTATGAGGTAAAAAAAAAATACTTCAAATGTGTCTTGAATGGTATGAGGTAAAAAAAAAAAAACTTCAAATGTGTCTTGAACCCACAACCACACGCTAAGTAAAAAACCCTAGTCTAGCATTTTCCATTACACTACTAATAAATCATATTCAAAAATAGAAGAATTGTTTACATATACATACAATTATAGAAAAATAATTTTTTTTGAGAATCTTTATTCGCACTACAACAAATCTATATAATGAAAAATGTGTCATTTACATGTTGCACCACATATGTTATTTCGGAATTATTTAATCTACCTCTACACCTCATTTTATTACAAACTAACAAAAATAAAGAAGACTTTTGTCAAGTATTTTTTATCACCTTACACTTCCTCCTCCGCACTTTAAAAATTAACAAACTCCCCCTCCCCACTCCCCTTCTTTCTCTTCTTTCTCATAACTTCCACAAATTTTATGTTGGACCTGGTGCAAATCCTAGTTGGTGCACAAAAACCAATAGGAATCCAACATTCTAAAATGGGCCCCTACTTGTAAAAAATTTCCACCAATGTATCCCTTTGAAAGTGCTGACTTGGTGGTCCAAAACTTGCACCTGGACCACCCTAAAATTTCACCATAACTTCTGCTACATTCTATTTATTTATTTTCCTATGTTCTTTATCCAAAACTGCACTGATGGGGCTGTTCATTTGGGTGTCATGACAAGGGCGGAGAAGGGAGGGCTGCGATTCAGATCGGTTTTTTTTTTTCAGATCGGCGGGGAGGGGGGAGTCGGGGGAGGGGGGCGGAGCAGAGAGGATGAAGAAGGGGTGGTAGGCATATCCAGGTAGCTATTGGAGCTTCTAGCTATGAGTCAGCTCACCACCGATGACAACAACACAGCATCAGAAAACCTCTCCGGCATCGATGCCGGAGAATCATCCTTGACGATACGGGATTTCACCTCTCCTCGTGTCGTCTATCGGTTGGCCCTCACGTTAGGGGTAAGTTCCAAGGTTCGCATATCGAGACACGAGGTAGTCTACGACAATCGACATTCGGGCAGTGTAGGTCAGTGGTCCAGAGTCGGTCTAGTGCAAGTCGATTAGGTCGACCTCGTGGACAGAGTCCGCACCAGCTACGAAGGCCCATTATCAGCATGATAACTTGGGCAAGGGTCAAGGCCCATTAAGGGTAAATGTGACAATAGCTAGAGCCGACCTAATATTAGGGTTAGGGCATGCATTATCATTATAAATAGTTAAATACCACGTTCCAGGAACTACATAAGGCTTGATTCCTGGACAATTACAGGATACGTAGGCAATCTAAGACAAGCTCTTAGACTCAGCCGCAAATAACACCAATCACCACCACGTTCATAGGGCATTAGGGTCTTGGATATTCAACATTAAATTCATAGAAGCCAGGATTAATAAGGTGACATAATTTGTCATCGTCATTGGCGCTAGAAGGAGGGCCTTCTATTGTTGAACACACCAGGATCACGATGCCTCCCAAGGATAAAACTGCCAGGAAAGCTAACTCCAAGGCCACAGATCAACAAGGTTCACAACTCCATGAACAATTGGATCTGGATCCACAAGGAATAAAGGATCCGGCAATGGATCCTATCCATGAGGATCCCCAAGCGAAGACGCAAGGTCTCGCTCCAGAACACCAAGTTATTATGGATCAACTAGCAGGGGCTGATCGCGAATTAATGTCCATGATTATAGCAGAGGCATTCATGGCACAGCAGCAAGCAATTGGCTGTAAGAAAGATGCTGTGGAAAAGCCCAAGCGAGCTCCTGGGGATGAAATCAACGCGTCGTCTAGCTCCGTGGAGAGAAAAAGACGTGAGACCCAATAGAAACATCAAAGGATGGATGAGGACAGCGTCAGGCAGTAGCTGGATGTTATTCTGGGGAAAATTTAGGTCTCGCTGTGGTTGCAATCGCCTTTCACTAAGGAGATTGAAGAGTTTCAAAAACCCAAGGGGTTCAAAATACCAAAGATAGAACCCGATGATGGCACCACTGACCCCGAGGATCATCTACATAGGTATCTATCTCAGATGAGGTTGGACGGCGCACCCGATGCGATGCGATGTCAGGATTTCGAGATGCTGCTCGTTGGTCGAGCCAGGGATGTCCCTCATACCATGGACGAGTGTGTTAATGTGGTGCACAGATTCTGTCAAGGGGAAGAGGTAGTGCATAGACACGCCCAATCTGACTGGATGGATTTAAAAAAGGACACTCGAGGTCCGAACAAGAATCATCCAAAGCGATGAAACACCGAGAGTACGCCCGGCGATGCAGGGGTGATTCATGACGCCTATCTCAGACCGTCTGGGAAAGAAAGGAGCTCTGCGCGATAAAGATCTCATCCCACTCAATCGATCATGTGGAGAAGTTTTGGCCATTATGATTTTGAAGGGCATAGCAAAGAAACCGAGTCCACTGAAGAAACCTCGAGAAAAGAGAAATCCCAGAAAATATTGTGATTTTCATGAGGATATAGGTCACGAGACAGAGGAATGCTCTGACCTAAAGAGAGACATCGACGCTTGTATTCAAGAAGGCAAGCTAGATGAAGTGGTGGACATATCTCAGTTCAACGAGCCCAGGGGGCGCAGAGAATACAAGGGAAGAATTCGGATCAAGGTCGAGACACTCAGAGGCGTAGGGATCGATCACCACATCGGGATCGATCTCCAGGTCGAGAAAGAGACAACAAAGGCGACCACGATCGAGATAGGTACGACGATAATCGACCTAATAACTACGTCAATACGATCTTTGGGTCGGCTGAGAGCGAGAAAGACCGAGCCAGTCGAGAGCCAACTGACAGCTCGAGGGAAAATAAGAGACTGAGATTTACAACGGAAGTCGGGTATGGACCCAAAGATAACATTCCCAAGTCTCGGAGATACAATGAGGGATTGGTAATTGAAGCAGTGATTAGCCGAGCTCGGGTATCGAGAGTCTGTGTTGATAATGGTAGCGCGGTAAACATCTTGTATTACTTGGCTTTTCAAACGATGAAACTGAAAGAGAAGGACATAGCTCCTCTAGCGTTTCCTTTGTTTGGGTTCACAGGACAGGCGGTCCATCCCATGGGATCGATGAAGTTGCTAACGACAGTCGGGGATGGTGAGAAATGAAGGACCCTTGAATTAAACTACGTGGTAGTTAAGGCTCCTTCGGCATACAATGTCATCTTGGGACGACCTGCTCTCTTCGACTTGTGCGCCATCATCTCCACTTTCCACAACAGTATGAAGTTTCCTACCAAGAACAGCTCTCATGAAGTAAGAGGAGATGTTGATGCCTCGTGGAGCTGTAACTCCATTGTAATGAACGGGAAGATGGCAGTACAACAAGTCATGGTCGAGGAACTGATCCCAGAAGAAGAGGAGGAGAAGAGCTGGATCTCGGTTGACCCAGTTGAAAATGTTCGTCTATAGGAAGGTGAAGACGATCAGTGCGTACAAGTCGGGGTTTGGATCCCGGCCAAAGAAAAACAATCACTAGTCGAGTTGCTAATCGAGTTTAGAGATGTTTTTGCTTGGAGGGCTGATGACATGCCGGGACTGTCTACGGAATAGCGGTCCATAAACTCGAAATAGACCAAGCCAAGAAGACAGTTAGACAGAAAAAAAGGAGTTTTGCGCATGATCGGGCTGAAGCCATTGAGAAGGAAGTTGGGAAGTTATTAACAGCCAAGATAGTAAGATAAGTGTTCTACCCAGAGTGGCTGGCCAACCCAGTGTTAGTCAAGAAGCCCGACGGCAGCTGGCGTATGTGCGTGGACTTCACCGACCTGAATAAAGCATGTCCAAAGGACTCATATCCATTGCCAAAGATTGACAGGCTGGTAGACTCTACCATCGACTTTGAAGTATTTGGTTTTTTCTGGATGCATATAAGGGATACCATGAAATCTTAATGGATCCTCGAGATGCTGAAAAGACAGCCTTTATCATGGAATTCGGCACTTTCTGCTATGTAACCATGCCGTTCGGGTTGAAAAACGCCGGGGCTACATATCAGAGAGCAGTCAACAAAATTTTCGCTAAGCAGATTGGTAGATGTATGGAAGTGTACGTAGATGACTTGCTCATCAAGAGTCGATCGATGGAGCAATATTTAGTAGATGCTCGAGAAGTATTTGAAATGTTGAGGGACACAAAGATGAGGTTAAATCCAAAGAAGTGCACCTTTGGGGCCAGGTCCGGGAAATTGTTGGGATACATGATCTCGAAGGACAGGATTCTAGCGAACCCAGATAAGATCGACACGTTAAAAAACATGCCCGCACCTCGAAACATAAAGGAGGTACAGAGACTTACCGGTCGAATGGCAGCCCTCAATAGGTTTCTATCGCGATCTGCGCAGCGCGTACTACCATTTTTTAAGATCCTCTGCAAGGCCAGTCTTTTTCACTGGGATGAAGAATGTCAGACAGCCTTCAAGGATTTGAAAGCCTATTTATCAGAATTACCCACTCTTACTTCACCTCGAGAAGGAGGGAAATTGTTGGTTTACATGGCAGTATATGAAGAAGCAGCGAGTGCGGTTCTAATTCAGGAAGGGTCCACGGCCAAGTGCCAATCTATTTTGTTAGTAAATCTTTGCACGGGCCCGAGATCCGATACTCACCAGCAGAGAAGTTGGCGTTATGTCTAGTACACGCATCGAGAAAACTGAGGCCGTATTTCCAGGCCCATCCCATCACGGTAGTTACAGACCAACCACTGAAGCAGATCTTGGCGAAACCTGACACCTCAGGACGGTTAGCAAAATGGGTAGTGGAGATGGCTCAGTATGACATCGACTTCGTGCCTCGAACTGCAGTTAAGGCCCAGGAACTGGGAGACTTTTTAGCCGAAGGAATTTCCATCCAACTTGAGCAAGAAAAGCATAGTACAGAAGAACAATGGACTCTCCAAGTCGATGGGGCTTCACGCAAAGAGGGGGCAGGAGCTGGACTCCTGCTAATCAGCCCGAAAGGTGAAGAGTTTCCGTACGCCCTTTGTTTTGACTTCAAGGTGACGAACAACGAGGTGGGATATGAGGATATGATCATAGGTCTGAAACTTGCTTTGAAGTTGGGAGTCGATAACCTGCTAGTATACAGCGACTCACAGTTGGTGGTAAATCATATCAGGGGGGAGTATGAAGCCAAGGAAGAAACCATGAGGAATTATCTAACAGTGGTACAAGACCTCATTCCTAAGTTCAAGACAATTCAAATCGAGCAGGTTCCCTGAAGTCAGAATAAGAAAGCCGATACACTATCTAAGCTCGCCTCGAATTTCGTCTCGAATAAGAAAGTTCTGGTCGAACTACCGACCAGCAGGAGTTATGAAGAATTGGAGGCCCAGCCGATCACTCAGCAGGCCACATGGATGGACTCGATTGCCCTCTATCTTAAGGACGGGATTCTTTCATCCAACAAGGCACAATCGAGGAAGGTCCGACTCCAATCAGTACGGTACGCATTCTTTGGCTCTGTCCTCTATCGAAAGTCCTTTGTGGCACCATGGTTGAGATGCATATCTGAGGAAGAAGGTGAGTATATTCTGGAGGAAATCCACAGGGGAGCTTGTGGAAATCATTGCGGGGCTAGGATGTTTGGCCGAAAATGTAAGCTAGCAGGGTACTTCTGGCTGTCGATGTAACGGGATGCTAATCGCCTGGTTCAGAGGTGTAGGACTTGTCAGATTCATGATAATATCACCCACCAACAGGCCCATGAGATGAATGCCATCTCGTCAGCCTGGATTTTGATCAATGGGGTGTCGACATAGTTGGACCCTTACCTCGAGCTCCGGGTAACAACAGATACGTGGTCGTCGCAGTAGACTACTTCACGAAATGGGTCGAGGCCAAGGCTTTGACCGACATCAGAGCAGCGACCATTAAGAAGTTCTTGTAGATCAATATTTTATACAGGTACGGAATTCCCAGGGCTTTGATTTCAGACAATGGTACTCTGTTTGAAGATCGAAGAGTTAGGGAATGGTGTAATGAGTATCACATCAGTCAGCACTTCACGTCGGTCGCTCACCCATAAGCAAACGGTCAGGTCGAGCAAACTAATCGACAAAAAGAGGTTAGAAGCTGAAGGGAGAGACTGGGCAGCACAACTTCCGAGCATCCTATGGTCGTATAGGACAGCTTCAAATTCATCGACAGAAGAAACGCCCTTCTCTCTGGTTTACGGATGCGAGGCGGTAATTCCCGCCGAGATCGGTCTTCCCTCTCCTCGAGTTCTAGCGTACAACATCGAAACCAACGACCCCGATCTTCGGCATGAAAAAGACAGTATCGAGGAGCGAAGAGATATCGCTTTAGCTCGGATGGCTAGATACAAGCAAAAGATTTCACAGTACTATAACTCAAGGGTCAAGTACAAGTATTTCAAAGTCGGGACTTAGTCCTCAGAAAGAATGAAGCGAGTCGACAAGAACCAACTGGAAAATTAGAACCAAATTGGGAAGGCCCGTATCAGATTTTGAAGGTTCACCCCAAAGGATCCTACCAACTCGGATGAGCAGATGGAACCACGGTTCCTCGACAGTGACACACCAACAACTTGAGAAAATATTACGTTTAAGCTAAGCTTTATCTCGATTAATTTCTGTTTTTACATTTTTATGCCGTGTAATAAGTCCATGTGACAATTTCATAAATATTATAATAAACATGTCTTTCCTCGAGATGCTTTTGTGTATGTTAGGATTTACAGCAACATTACAAATCTAACGCGATACAAAATGTCAAAGGCAACGCAGTCGACAACGAGAAGGGAAAGTCCGCAAGTCGGATCCCTCAATATAGCCAAAAGCAAAACGAGCCTACAAGGCAAAAAATGCTAAGGCAAAAATTCGACTAGCCTTAAAGCAAAACGAGCCTAACGGGCAAAAAATGCTAAGGCAGAGGGACGGTTCGCAAAGTCGGACCACACGCCCAGAGAACGATACATCTATGGCAGAACTAGTCCATGTGACAAAAAATGCTAAGGTGATCAAGTCGATCTCAAACAAACTGGACTCGCAAGTGCAATAAGAACCAAAGGTTCATAATACACTTGGGGGGGCAACACGACATCGATAAAGCAAACGGCAAACAGAGCCAAAGGCTCGACATGCGAAGAGCTAAAAGACATCGAGACAAGAAAGATAGATAATAACAAGAAAAGGAAATAAAACACTACAAAAATAAAGAAAAGTTGAAGCAAAATCAACGCAAAGTAAGGTCAGTTCGACTAGACCAGCCAAAGTATGATTAAGCCAATTATACATGAAAATTCAGATCATAAAAATTCCGAGTTCAACACAGTTATTACATATCAAAAGAACCAAGTTCAGAAGGTCGAATAAAAGTTCAAAAAGAACAACAACTAAGAAGTAGCACCGGGAGTCGGATCAGTGATGTCGGTCGGTCGGTCGGGCGGCAAAGAAGGTCGAAGGTGGTGCGAGTCGCACCGTATTTGAGCGCCGAGATTCCTCTTGTTGGAACTCCTCGTTATACTGGTCGTATATCTTCTCCGCCTCGGGCTCATAGAATTAAGGCACAACAAGCTTACCGACATCGAACCCAGGATAGACCGCCGAGGCATCTCTCTCTTTCTCCAGATCGGCCCTCAGAGTGTCCCTCTCCTGTCGAGCCAATGCCATGTCAGCCAGCGAAGCCTTGTGCTCCTGCTGCACCTTCTCGAAGTCCATGGCCAGATCAGCTAACCTTTTACACTGGTCCTGCCGCTCGTTTTGTGCTCGGGTCAAGTCGTCGGCGGTAGCCGTCAACGCGTCCTGCAGCTTCTTGACCTCAACATTCACCTCGTGCTTAAGAGTCTCAAATTGAGACTCTATACCAGCTATGGCAGCATTCTTCTTGACGTTATCCTCAATCAGCTTGCGGATCTGCCTCCTCAGATCCTCTTCTGATTCGAATGGCTTAGCCAATCGTCTGGCAGCCTCTCTGCCAATGAGGTTATTCTGTTGAAAGAAAAGCAAGGCATCAAATAATAAAGACAAGACACGCGCCTCGAGAGAAATCATTGAAAAAGAAAAAGAAAGACAAGTGACTTACGATACGTCTTGACTTCCGAAGTGCGGAAGATAGAGCTTTGTCCTCCATGGTCGCGCAATCGTCAGCTACCATGTTCATGTCGATCTCGGCCTTGATAGAAGCCTCACCAACCTTGACCTTCTTGGCCCTTCTCTGGTGATCCTTTACCAGCTCGGGTAGGGTTGTCATTTTCTTTGGTCACGCCGTCGTTTCCTCGACGCTCCCTCCGACATGTGGAGACATGTCGACCTGGTCCTCTTCATCTTCGTCCCACAACGAACCATAGAGGACTTGTAGGCCACTGGTGGTTGGGGGTCGGGTGGGCGAACGGGTTGGAACTGCCGACTCGATGCCGGCAGGAGTAATCTCGAGCTGAGCAAGATTCCTTTCTTCGACAGAGGGAGGAGCCCTGGTCTTGGCCACTTGCATGGCAGGTGTCTCTTGAGCTCCGAGAGGCGGAGCAGCCCTACTCTTTGACGGCGGAATGTTTGTAGGGTCGGTGATAAGAGAGAACTTTCCCACTGCGAAAAAAGAAGATAAAGTTAGTATCAACAAAATATCAAGTTACAAACTTTGAAAAAGAGAAACATATACAATAGACAGAGAAATGTCCTATGGTTCTCCTGGTCGGGGGCATGAAGGTTTCCGTAGGGTATCGGTCCTGCTTCTTCCAGATGCGCCAGATCGTAGAGAAGGCTCAGATCTCGGGTGGCCACCTTGAAGCTAAAGCCGCCCATTGTACGGGCCTCGTGAGGGGCTAGACCCTTACCCAGTTTATCGTCTCTCTTCCCCTTTGACCTCCATTGTCCGATGTAGGGATTGTCCATGCCATGGCGGAGAAAGAAAAATTGAGGCTTCCAGTCCCCGTGTGATGAAGGTTCTTTGGACACAAACTCGTGTCGATTCATCCGTCGCTGGAAGGTGTACCACATCCTGTCGGGCATGCTCACCATCTTATAGTAGTATTGAAAGAAGGGAATCGAGAAGCATACCCCGGCCATTCGACAGGCTATCACAAACCCTAGCAAGGTCCTGATGGCATTAGGGCCTAGTTGAGATACGCTTATCTCGTAGTGGTGTAAAATAGCTATGACGGCTGGACACAGTGGAAACCTCAACCCACTGGAAAGTTGGGCCTCGTAGACCGAGCAGAATCCCTCCGGAGGCTCATCGGCGTACTTGTGTTGGCCGGAAGGTTGTTGGATTTCAAATTGGGGGCTGGCAAGGCCAAACTTTTGCCGGATTTTTACAATATCGTCAGAGGAAAGGGTGGAAAGACAACCCTTAGGACCCTTCCCATCCATCCTAGTCACTAATTTCTTTGGTTCCCTAAGAACACCTATGGGGTCGTCTGAAATTGGTTGGGGAGGAGGATCGGAGGCAGTAGGCAGTGAGGTTGGGGTATGAGAAGGTGATTCACTACTCCTATCAGACTCAGTTGCACTGCTAGACATGAATAAATGCAGAAGAAAGAATAAGAAGGATGCTTACTTTGGTATTTGGAGAATATGCAGCAAAAAGAATGAAATGCCTTTGCTCCGGTTCTCTCCTCTCCCTTTTATGCTTGCCAAAATCTTCAAATTATGTGAAAGGACGTGATTCAGGGAGTTATAAGGAGTTATAACCCCCTACAAATCACGAGAATCAAGGCATGACGTTACGGTTGCAGTAAGACGAGGCGTTAGTGCGCCATGACGTCACGATGCAGTGCCACGATTGGCCAGGGTTACAGGTGGCAGATGAAGCGTCAGTACTTTTACCCGCTCAAACAATGGTCCAACTTGAAGACGTTTTCAAAATGGCAGATTTGACCTCGGACAATGGGAGTCGCCTCTCTCAAGTCTGTGGGGCTTATGACGATACGGGATTTCACCCCTCCTCGTGTCGTCTATCGGTTGGCCCCCACATTAGGGGTAAGTGCCAAGGTTTGCATATCGAGACACGAGATAGTCTACGACAATCGACATTCGGGCAGTGTAGGTCAGTGGTCCAGAGTCGGTCTAGCGCAAGTCGATTAGGTCGACCTCGAGGACAAAGTCCGCACCAGCTACGAAGGCCCATTATCAGCATGATAACTTGGGCAAAGGTCAAGGCCCATTAAGGGTAAATGTGACAATAGCTAGAGCCGACCTAATATTAGGGTTAGGGGATGCATTATCATTATAAATACCACGTTCCAGGAACTACGTAAGGCTTGATTCCTAGACAATTACAGGATACGTAGGCAATCTAAGACAAGCTCTTAGACTCAGCCGCAAATAACACCAATCACCACCACTTTCATAGGGCATTAGGGTCTTGGATATTCAACATTAGATTCATAGAAGCTCGGATTAATAAGGTGACATAATTTGTCATCGTCAATCCTCCAGCGTTAGGAATGGAAAGACACATTCTCGTGCCTAAAGCAAGCTTCACTTTACTCCATTTGCTCTGCATCACTAGTAACCACAAAAATCTGTGAGATTTTGATTCTTAGAGAAGAAAACAAAATCCAGGTTTTGAAAAGAAATGCAAGAATTAAAACAGGTTTGCTTTTGATTTTCGTTTCAAGATTCACAAGTTGATGCTTTTGCTACTCTTTGGTTTCAGCCTTCAGGTGTGGCGCAAGTGAGGGGATGAAGAATTGTAGTGGGAGATGAAATGGTTTAAGGTGTAAGATGGTGTAGATGGTGGAAAAGTGTGGTGGTGGTGGCCGGAGAATGTGATTTGGATGAAGATGGATGATTTATATAATTTTGGAAGTGTTGGACTAAATAGTGTTATAAAAATTGGTGTGGAAATAGTATAAGAATGTGGTGTAAATAAAAAATGAAAAATATTCAAAATTCATTGTGGTGCGAAGGTAGATTTTGCTTTTAGTTATTGTATGAAGTATAAAGTGACGTAGCGGTAGGTTTGTTGTGGTGCGAATAAAGTCTCTTTTTTTCTTCCAAATTTTGGGGTGATGATGCTGGATCTCGTCTATGAATAATCCGGGTCTAGTTACCTCTAGGAACGATTTAACAAGAACTCCAAACAATGGGGATGGTGATATTGGGTTTGTTTTAGACTGAGCCTGAGAGTTTGTTTTTCTCAAGTTGCCTACGTATCCAATGTGTGTAATTGGAATCAAGTCTCCGTAGTTCCTTAGGGGTTGTTTATATAGAGGACGTCTCGTCCAAAGCCTTGTCCTGGAAGGATTCTAATTCTTAGTCCATAAGGATTATTACGTGTATATCCCTATAATCTAAGGATAATTATGGATATTTTAAATATCAAAACCAGAGTCTTAATGGGTAAAGGATCCTTAGGATCTTCCCATAATTATCTCATAAGCACGTGGGATAATTATCATATAGAGAGGCTCTGCCGTCTGCATCATCGAGCCCTCCTCGGCCGTCTAGGCCCCGGCCGCACTCGCGCCCGGCCCACTCGTTGCGACCTATCCGACCTGTGTTGGTCGGGGAGCGGGACCGATCTCCCACATGGGCTTCGGATCTGCCCTTAGGCGTGAAGTGGGGCTCCTGGCCCTTAATGTTATAGTTTTTATGTCTTCATTTAATGTTTGATCAATTAAAAGATGACACGTGGTGAGGCTCAGTTCAACCTTCGTCATAAGCCCCACAGATCTGGCTGAACCACTCGTTGTGAGGTCGGATCTGTTAGAGGTGCTGCTCGTTCACTGTCATCTAGGCTTGTAGAATATTTCAATGACCTACTCTGCCAGGTGGCATAGTTATAGTTATGACACTGCCATTCGTGCCCATGTCTTCTGAAGTTGAATGGTTTTTGAGAATGTTGCGGCAACTCCTTATTTTGTGCCTTCTGCGGCTGCTGCTTTCTGCTTCAATGGCTTCTGCCAGGCTGCCCCAGGTCAATGCTTCTGTGGAGAATCTTACCCTTGCTACAAAGTCTGGGTAGAGCTAAGCCCTTAATGCTTCATAGGTTTTTGAACTTGCATTTCGTTTATGTTTCGTTGTATTTTTAGGTGCCCGACCTGCGTAGCTAAGCTCGGGTCCCTTTGGGGACTTAGGAAGTTTACTTCGCAAAGTTAGCGAGCCTAACATGTGGAGCCCGAAAAATTTATCTGACATGCGGACTTGCGCGAGTCTGACCTGTAGACCGGTTGTTTAGAGTTAGTCTGACCTACGGAGCTCCGCTTTGCAAACGCATTGAGCCTGACATCTAGTGCTCTGAATTTCTGTCCGTCCTGCAGACTTGCTTTCTGAGGAGTCCGATCTGCGGAGCTCAGTTTGAGTTCATCTGCGAACTAACTTTGTCCCGAAAACTTAATGAGCCAGGCCTGCAAAGCTCTGAAATTTGGATCCGGTCTACGGATTATTGCTCGAGACCGTCCTGCGGACAGGTTTTCTTACGAGTCCGACCTGGGGAGCTCGGTTTGGGGTCGTCTATGAACTAAGGAAGTTTGGTCTACAAACTTTACGGAGGATGAGCTAGAGAGCTCATAATTTTGTCCGTCCTGCTAACTGGGCGAGTTTGTTCTGCAAACTCGGTGAGTCCGATCTACGGAGCTTAATTCGATGAGTTTGACCTGCAAACTTTGTTGAGTCCGACCTGCAGAGTTCTGAAAGTTGATGTCTGTCCAGCAGACTTAAGAAAACTTTTCGGGTCCAGCCTACGGAGCTGGAGCATTCGAGTCCGACCTACGAAGCTCAAACTTTGGAGTTTGTCCTGCAGACTTTGGAGAAATGCTTCCAATTTTTTCTTATACAATGTTTTAATACATGCAAATTTTTGCAAGTTTTAATATATGCAAACTTTTGCAAGTTTTCTTGACTTAATTTTATATTCAGCACTTACTATGATCCGCCGTGGGGTGTCTTGCCCCTCAGTATGCCATGCATTAACTTATAGTGTTGGATGGCATACTTAGACTTTTGTTAAGGTTTTGTTCGGTCATCCCCTGCAGGACTTAGTGAGTTTGGCTATTGCCAACTTGCTTGAGTCTAGTCCATGGAGATCGGTTCGGGTCTGTCTTACAGACTTAGTAAATGCGGCTAGGTTCGACCTGCAGACTAAGTTGTCAGTCCTGCTGACTTAGGGAGTTTTTTCTGAGTTCTTTTTGCGAAGCTCAGTTTGTCTGTCCCGCAGACTTACATTTTTATTTTTTTTTTAGTTTTTTAGTCTGTCCTGCAGACTTTGGAGAAATGTTTCAGGAATTGTAACATGTACAATGTTTTTGCCATATCTTATTAAGTTCTCTTAGTTGTTGCAAACTTGTTGAGTCTGACTTACAGGGCCTAGTTCAGTTTCTGTCCTGCAGACTTAATTAATTGGGTCTGACCTGCTGACTAAATTTTTTGGAGTCTGCTCAGACAGACTTAATTTTTTGGAGTCTGCTCAGGCTGACATAATTTTTGGAAGTCGGCTCGGGCAGACTTAATTTGTTTTTTTGAGTCTGACCTGCAGACTTAGTTTTTTTGAGTCTCAGCTAGACTTAATTTTTTGAGTATGACTTGCAGACTTAATAAATTTGACCGAGTCCAATCTGTGGAGCTCAGTTGGTCTGTCCTGTAGACCTAATAATTTTGACTGAGTCGGACTTGCAGATCTCAAGTTTATGTCCGTCCTGCGGACTTAATGAGTTGGTCCTTTACCAAATTTTGAGTCCGACCTATGGAGCTCAGTTTGATGAGTCTGACCAGCAAACATTTTGGAGTCCGACCTGCAGAACTCAATCTTTGGAGTCCGACCTACGGACTTAATGGGTTTGTCCTTTGAAAACTTACCGAGTCTGACCTGCAGAGCTCATGTGCTGAGCCTGTCCTGCAGATCTCAGTTAGTCCGTCCTGTAGACTTAATAAAATTTGCTGACATATGTTTGCTGAGTCCGACCGGCGGAGCTCAGATGTCACTTTTAATGATTTGAGCGGGGTCCGTTTTGCCGAGCTCGGCTTGTCTATCTTGCAGACTTAATTTTTTGGAGTCTACTCGGGCAGAATTAATTTTTTGGAGTATGACCTGCTGACTTGATTATTTGGGGTGTGCTCAGGCATACTATATTTTTGAAGTCTGATCCGCAGACTTGATTATTTGGGGTCTGCTCGGGCAGACTCTATTTTTGAAGTCTGATATGCAAACTTGATTATTTAGGATCTGCTCAGGCAGACTTTATTTTTGAAGTCTGACCTGCAGACTTAGTTTTTTGGTCATATAAAAAATTGTACAAGTACAAAAATTATAGTATATGAATTTTTTTGCAACTTACCTTGCTTTTTCCGGTTATTTTCCTTGCAAATTTTTCGGCTGTCTGCTCATCTGATCTGCTATTCCAGCACTCCAGTATGCCATGCAACAACTTAATAGTTTTTGGATGGCATACTCAATTTAAAGAATTTGCCTTAGCTTTTTTCTTTGATGCCCGATGTCCATCCTGCGGATTTAAATAGTTTATCCTTTGTAAACTTTATAGAGCCTGACCTGCAGAGCTCGGTTGGTCCATCCTACCGACTTAAATTATTTCATCCTTTGTGAGCTTAGAGCCTGTCCTACAGAGCTCAGTTGGTCCGTCCTGCGGACTTAATTAGTTCATCCATTGTGAACTTAGATTCTGTCCTGCAGAGCTCAGTTGGTCCGTCCTGCGGACTTAATTAGTTCATCCTTTATGAACTTAGAGCCTGACCTGCAGCGCTCGGTTGGTCCGTCCTGCGGACTTAATTAGTTCATCATTTGTGAACTTAGAGCCTGACCTATAGAGCTCAGAAGTTGTGTTGAGTCAAAAGATGATGCCGAGCTGAGCTCGGTCTTATGGAATATGATGCCGAGCCGAGCTCGGCCTTATAGAAGATTCGCTCAAGGGAGAGCTCCAAATATGATGCCGAGCTAAACTCGGCCTTATAGAATATGATGCCGAGCCGAGCTCGGTCTTATGGAAGATTTGCTCAAGGGAGAGCTACAAATATGATGCCGAGCCGAGCTCGGTATTATGGAAGATTCACTCAAGGGAGAGCTACAAATATGATGCCAGCCGAGCTCGGTCTTATGGAAGATTCGCTCATAGAATATGATGCCGAGCCGAGCTCGGTCTTATTAAAGATTCGCTCAATAGAGCTCCAAATATGATGCCAAGCCGAGCTCGGTCTTATTAAAGATTCGCTCAATAGAGCTCCAAATATGATGTCAAGCCGAGCTCGGTCTTATTAAGGATTTGCTCAATAGAGCTCCAAATATGATGCCACGATGAGCTCGGTCTTATAGAATACGATGCCGAGCCGAGCCCGGTCTTATAGAATATGATGCCGAGCCAAGCTTGGTTTTATAGAATATGATCCAAGCCGAGATCGGCCTTATTAAAGATTCGCTCATTAGTGCTCCAAATATGATTCCGAGCTGAGCTCGGTCTTATTAAAGATTCGCTCAATTAAATTGTAGAAACGGAAATAAATGTCAATAAGAGCTTGTACCTGGAGAGCTCGTACTTGCATAGCTTGGGAGCTTATACGGGGCGAGCTCATGTTGCATGAGCTCATTCGGTGGAGCTCATTATGGCCGAGCTTTGGAGATTTGGATTAAGATCTTGGAGATCTTGGATGAAGAAAATTCACAACTTTTTTTTGGTGATACAGTAGCATCTTTCCGGAGAGGATCGGGCATCGAAACGAACTCCGATCGGTACAAAGTTTGGAGGACTTGTTCGTCCCTCCCTCTTATGCAATCTGAATGGTGGAATTCGTTTTTCACCGGTTGAATCTCCAACAATAAGCCATCGATCTGACTGTTGTGTTTTTGGTGACACAGCCGCAACAGCAACTTTCCGGTGACGATCATGCATTGAAACGGACTCCGATCGTCACGAAATTTGGGGGGATTGTTCGTCCCACCTTATTATTCAATCTGAACGGTGGAATTAGTTTTTACCGGTTGAATCTCCGGAAATAAGCCGTCGATCTGACTGCTGTGTTTTTGATAACACGGCAGCAGCAGCAATTTTCCGGCGACGATCGGGCTTCAAAACGGACTCCGATCGGCACGAAATTTGGAGGGCTTGTTCATCCATTTTTATTCTTCAATCTGAATGGTGGAATTTTCTTTTCACCAGTTGAATATCCGGCAATAAGCCGTCGATCTGATTGCTGTGTTTTTGGTGCAGCAGCAGTAACTTTCCGGTGACGATCGGGCATCAAAACGGATTCCGATCGGTACGAAATTTGGAAGGCTTGTTCGTCCTTCCTTATTCTTCAATATGAACGGTGTAATTCTAGTTCCAACGGTGCAATCTATGGTAATAAGCCTCCAATATGACAGCATTTTTGGCAAGTTTTTGCCATTAACTTCATCACGAACAACCTCGATCCATTACCGATAGAAGGCCCTCCTTCTAGCGCCAATTGACGATGCTGGATCTCATGTATGAATAATCTGGGTCTAATTACTTCTAGGACCGATTTAACAAGAACTCTAAACAATGGGGATGGTGATTTTGGGTTTGTTTTATACTGAGCCTGAGAGTTAGTTTCTCTCAAGTTGCCTACGTGATGACGTAGATCAAGTGATAATAAAATACTTGACCACCATAAACCAATACTAGCAAGAGGACTAGGTCCATCGTAGTATAGTTATAGCGAATTAAGTTCGATCCCACAGGGAACCAATTGTGGGTCATTTATATACAAACAATTAATTATTCATATCAAGGACACAAAGGCGGTCTACGACCAACGAAAGACAAGAAAGATAAAGGACTCGACACGACACAACAACGTAATTAACCTCCCTAATTATTATGTTATCGTTTGGATCTAGAGATTCTATATAATTAAGCTAGACTCGACAACTATTAATCCGATTCGTATTTCTTTTATATTGGCTACGGAGTCATCCCCTAAAAACTAGATCTAGCTCGGGTAGGCCATCTAGATCACTATGCTACATCACGTGACTTCGCTTTTTTCGGCCTCCATCTCATATGACTCATGACGCTTACAAAACTAGGGATGCCGATATTAACCGTATTCCTCACCTAGGCAACATTCCTGTGATTAGGCGTATTTCCTAAGCGATCGCATCGATCTCCGTCCCCATTAACACTAACTTTTTAGGTATCATGTTAATCTACGATTTACGTATAACTAGGTGCATGCAATTCCCGAATCTGAAATGGATCTAGATCTCATTGAAAGTCCCGGAAGATCAATTCATGAGCCGACCTAGAGTACTATATTGGTATTTCCTAATAATACGCTAATTAAAACAGACGAGCAACGTGGCCGTAGCCATACCTACTAAGATAAGAAATTCTAGGTGGACAATCACACCATAAAAGGCGTGGCTAGATTGACGCAAATAAAACCTAAATCTTAGCGCTTTCTACATACTTATCGGATAAAATAGAAGTTCATAAAGCAATTATATAGATCTACTAAAAACACGGTTGTCGATCATACCAAAGTCATCTATAGGTCACCGGATAACAGATCTGGGCGTGTGGATCCTTATAGACAAGGAATCCCCACTGCCTCATATCGTATCCTTAGATCTACATCGTTCGGTGAAGAACGAACAACCTCAAACGATAAACAATAATTGGGGGCTTAATTACAAAGAACTAAGAACAAATAAATACAAGAACTTACATAACTGCAGAACTTGTAAAAAACTGCTCTAAGAAAAAACTGAAGATTTTATTATAAACTGTGTATATGTGCGTCGTTGTTTTTGGCGTGTATGACATGCCTTTATTTATAGGAGTTCAAGCTAATTTAAGAGATATACTTTAAAATATCAAAACAAATAGAGATAACTCCCGGCCGATCTCCAAAAGAAAGGCAAAATGCGCCCCAAGTAGGGCCGCAGCATTTAAGCTTTTGATCTTCGGATTGGCTTGCTGGCTCTTGTTATGCCTTACTCCTCTTTCCGTGCTTATCCGATCTTTATCTTCAATGCACTCCGGATTTTCTTTGATTTATCTTGAGATTTAATTCTTCCATTTGTATTTATCCTCCAAAAATTATCCCAATCTACAAAATAGATATTTATCCCAAAGTAAATCATATTTAAATAAAAACGGATAAATACCAAAATATAAATAAAAACAGATAAATACCAAATTATATAATAAAAACAGATAAATACCAAATTATATAATATAAATCACATAACATTAAATAATAAATATAAACATGTGATTTAATATAAAATATATATTATTACTCTCGATTTAAGGTCAACGTTGATGACTTTTACGGGTATAATTTGACCGTCATCACTACGTATCCAATGTGTGTAATTGGAATCAAGTCTCCGTAGTTTCTTAGGGGTTGTTTATATAGATGACGTCTCGTCCAAAGCCTTGTCCTGCAAAGATTCTAATTCTTAGTCCTTAAGGATTATTACGTGTATATCCCTATAATTTATGGATAATTATGAATAGTTTAAATATCAAAACCAGAGTCTTAATGGGTAAAGGATCCCTAGGATCTTACCATAATTATGTCATAAGCACGTGGGCTAATTATCATATAGAGGAGGCTCTGGCCGACTTGCGTCGAGCCCCCCCAGGCCGTCTCGGCCCGAACTGCACTGACCTAGCTCCGTTGCGACCTATCCGACCTGTGTTGGTCGGGGTAGCGGGACCGATATCCCACCTGGGATTCGGATCTGCCCTTAGGCGTGAAGTGGGGCTTCTGGCCCTTAATATTATAGTTTTTATGTCTTTATTTAATGTTTGATCAATTAGGAGATGACACATGGCGATGCTCAGTTCAACCCTCGTCACGGGATGATCATCAGACCACCCCGCCACCTTACTAGGTCCGCCATTGCATCGCCTAGCTTTGCTTGCTTTGATGGCAAATTATCAATGATTTTAAAATCTGATTTTTTAAAGCATATTTTTGGGTTGAACTTTCGGAAACAAAAGTTCAGGATGAGATGCGTTTTTCATTTTGGCGACTAAATTAGCCCTCTCACTTGAAAGGCAATTCTTGGTGAGGCGAAGACAAAAATTCTACAACATCCTCCCGATTTTAACAAGAAAGAATTAAAAAATTAACCAAGATATCCCTTGGTTAATATAAATTCACATTTAATAAAAAAAATTGAAAAAATTAATGCATCAAAAGGTGGCGGTTTTGGCGAAGAGGGTGTGGAAGAGAAACTACCCATAAAAACGGTCAAAACAAAGGAAAAGTCGAAGAATAGCTAATGAAACAGTTGTAACAGCCTAAGTCATAGACAATGTTAAAATGATAAAATGCCACTGGACACGTACACATTTCGTGACCAAATACATATGTAACCTAACAAAACAGTTTTATCATACAAAAGAGCGGATGTTTAAAAGACACATTCATCGGAACACACGGAAAACGAAACAAGTATTAATTGACAGAACAACTAACAATACAAAAAAGAACCTTTCGTGTGATGAAACATTTCTTCCGAAAAGTGTGTTGTTATCGTCGGTAAAGGTAATCGCAAAGAAAAGTTATCCTCACCCTGTTTGTTGCCTATGCGGCATCGCTAAAGGGTTCTGTGCTAACAAGCTTTACATTCGTCACCAAAACATATTCTCCTATGATTTAACCTCTATATTTGTCACCAGAGCTTCCAAATCTTTAATGACATTTGTCACTAGAAATACTTTTCAAGTAACGAAATCATTGACACAAAACACTCAAAACTTTGTCACCAAATCATATTACTGCTGCAGCTATCTTTTTTTTATAGTAAAGTTCAGTTTTATTAAGAAAGAAGGGAAACCTATTGTGTTACAATGCCAACTCCTGGCACACCTGAAAAAATAACGTCATCAATGCATGGTCACCACCTCCTTAAAACCTTAGGCCGACAAACCCAATGTGGGAAATCCGGATGCTAAGGAAAGAGTATGGCTCCCCATGCATTGGGAAGAAAAACTCAAGATAGAACCTATGGCTAGGGAGAGCAAAAGAACTACTCTGGATACAAAAGAGAAAACTGATCCTAAAACTAGAGCAGCAAGATTTGTTTTCCAGCCCTATGCAAAACTTTAACTGCCTCCAAAGCCAAGCTATCATCCAGATTCTGGTGAGTCTTCTCCAAAGTGCATGGATCCAAAAATGTTGCTTCTGGTCCATGTAGGTCTGCATGCAAAAAAGATCTTTGGCTAGAATTAAAGTGATCAACCAGAGGGGAAGCCAGCTGCAAAAAGAGGAAATAAACAACATGTTTGCACCCCTCATCAAGATGAAGAGAGCTTCCTAGAGGAGTAAGCCAAAAGTATATCTCATTTCTTGATTTTGATGATAGGGAGCTGAAGAAGATCCTGCTTTATAAGGAATCTTAGACCACCAGTGATTTGGTGACCTTCCAACAACTTGGAGTTTTGAGTGGTGCTAGCAAGATTTGAATGAAAATCAGTAGGTCCATTAACTTCTCTGTAGATGTGTGTGAGTGAAAAAGTGGTGCAGCGGGATTAGATTCTGGATCTATCGGATATCAGTCATATATCTCCAAGGGACTTGTCTTTTTTCAAGCACCATATCTGCCAAAACTTGAGAATCAATTTCAAGGGAAACATTGATCAGATTTAGTTGAATGCAGTGTGTAATCCCAGCAAGGAGGGCCTTAATTTCAGCCTGCATGTTGGTAATAATACCATAGGCCTCGTGAGCAGCAGCTATCACATTACCATTTGCATCCCTAATGATATAACCCCAACCTGCCAAACCAGGATTTCCAGAGATGAGCCATATGAGTTCATTTTGAACTGGTTTTTTTTAGAGGAAAAGCTCCAATTGACGGCCAAAAAAGTAGGATTTCCTTTAGCATTGCGCTGACTGAGAATTCCAGAAGAAATCAATATGTCATCATTTGTATTACTTCTCATCAGATTGGCACATGCACAGATAGTTTTAAGAGTTGTGAAAACATCTTTGATGATCATCTTGGGGCTGCATCTTCCATCTTCATAGTAGATCTCTCAACAAATGACTAAAGGAACTACATGAAGAAACACTTTGAGAGCACCATGGAAATGAGGGCTTCCCCAGCTTTTAAGGCAATCAGTAAGAGTAGTAAAATGATGAACCCAGTGCAAGATATCTTGAAAATAATTCCAGATTCTCTGAGCATGGCCACACTCCCAAAACACATTGTCAATAGTTTCCACCTCATTACAAAACATGCATTTGAAAGGCCCATGTATGCCGAAGTTTTTTAACTGATGATCAAAAGGAAGAAAACCATGCTCTATTCTTCACATGATTATTGAGTATTTCAGAGGTGTTGGATGTAATATCACCGGATGGATCAAGATCCACCCGATTACGCAGCGGAATAAATATCAGATCTAGATCTAAACGAACAAAATACATAAATAATAAATCTAAACTACCAGGGGGTTTAGATACCAACCTTTTTATGGTGCAAAACACCAAGATCAAAGGTCAATCCAATCCGAGGTAGATGAGAGCCTAGTTGAGAAGCCAAAGTCTTCCAAAGTGTGTCTCCAAGAACCACCAAGTGGATGGTGTTTCAAGCCGCCGGACCTCCTCGATATGCTACCTTAGAAAACCCGAAGTTTTCTAAACTCGAACCCAAGGCAAAATAGCCGAAAATTCAAAACTATTTTTCACCCAATATTTCGTGTGTTGCATTGTGATTTTAGGCTTAGGAGTACTCTCTTTATATAGGAGAGATATCCTAGTCTCCAAGGCATTATTTAATTAATACAAAATCAATTAAAATAATCATTTTCCTAAAAAGATAAATCCAGAATATTCCTAAATTAATAAGGATATATAAAAGATTTTCTTTTCCTTAAATTATTTAACAAATAAATAATTTAATCACATGCCTTATTATTTATCAAGAAAACTAATTTCCCAACAAATAATAATTAAAATATGCGGCCACCCTAATTAATAATTAGGTCACAAGCATATTACACCAAAATGGGTCGAGTCCACGAAAAAATTTCTTTTCCATTTATTTAATTATCTATTCCAATTAAACAATTAATCCACATATCGATTAAACAGTCCAATCCAACTATTTAATTATAATTGAGGTGAAACGACGAGAAAACGTATATGCTATATTAGGAGCCACGTCGGGGACCTTGGACCCATATTCAGTAGTTACAATAAATTGAATAAAATCATTCGTCTGACTTAACAATAATATTCAATCTATTAATTCCGGGATTACACCACCATAAACCCGAAGCTGAACTATGCCGAATATAGATATAAACTTACACTCAACTATGAGTTATAAGGTGTCCACTGATATAATTATTACATACGGATAAATCCTCCATAGACTGTTCATTTCGATTCGGGATATCTCCGTAGACCATTCTCGAAACATTTTATCCTCATTTACCATTAACCCCATAGTGATCAATTAGTTCATAACTAATATAATATGAACTGAGCCCATCGATCAGTTTCTAGGGTTAACAAATAAGGGAACTGTCTGTCTACTTCCCGAGGGAAGAAATGGATTCCATATATGTGATAGCACAGACTACTCACTCTTCTTAGAATAGAGCCAACGAGAAGTGTTGGACCACATACTACGAAGTGATCCTTACTAACACATCAAACCCTACCCTAGTCTAAGCGATTAAATGCGCAGATCACCTCGGGATTAAGATTAATCCATAAATGATCATCTTGTGATTCGATAAGACTTCTCGATCACGGAATTATATCCAGAACTCGAATCAAATCGGTCCAGCCCTATATGTTTATCACCATATATAAATGCCCCATTATGTACCCTATTACCGACAGTCCGGATAAGACTGTCACACCAAAAGTGTTCTGGGTGCATCATTAGCAAATTAATCTAGAGACCCGTACTCAGATTAATAAACGCTATGGACTAAATTAATTTTAAGTATATTTCACAAACTCAATCCTCGTGTGTATAACCATACACTGAGTTATGTGATTACATAATCAATATACTTAGGGTTTTCTGTAGTGTATTAATATAGGCATTAAATGCGTATAAATAAGATGAAATAAATTCTGTCATTTATTTAAATAAAACAATTACAATTGTCTTTCGGGCATAAAACCTAACAAGAGGCACATAAGGCTTCCAGATCTTCTTTAAGTCATATAAGTAGGTTTCTTTTGTCTGAGCAGTTCATAAGCTGATTTGACACTGAAATGACCTGAAGCTTCAAGAGTGAAAATCCATTTGCTGAAAGGTTGTCTTTGGTAAAAATATAATCATAAACAACTTCCTGAACACCAGCAAGCAATTTCCAGCTATATAATCTATAAAGAGGGAAGGGCCATTATAGTTTTAGTCCAAAGGCCTTGACCCTATCTAAGTTTCCACCACAACTTACAGGCAAAGGCTTTCTGCAAAACCTTGAGATCTTTGACCCCAGACCATCTTCCAAAGCATGGTAGCAGACATTTTCTCCATATGTGTCTTTTACAGTGTTAAGTATCCAACCATACGAAATGAGATAGAATGTGCTCAATCTTATTAAAAACTAAGATAGGGAGCCTCAAAGCAGCAATAATAGGTATTGGTGCAGATGATAAAACATGCTTGATAAGAATCAATCTCCCTCATATAGACAAAAATCTAGCATACCATCCTTGAAATGAACTATCATACATTGGTCATCCATGCATGGGTCTTCCGTGCATAAGTCTTCCATAAATTCCACAACTAGACAAGAGTACCTCGCATAATTCTGCTCATTATCAAAGCTTGTTTTGCAACCCGCACCACGGTAGGGAATGACCTCTATCCCCCATATCTGGGTAACATTGCAATGTAAAACGGTACCTTACCGGTGTTCTAGCTATATATCCTATTTGTCTACTACTTAGTCTAGTCTACTGAATAAAGACCAAATGGGTCTATATTCCCCATATCCATGCATGGGTCTACCGGCATAAATTTTCCAATAAAGACCAAATCAATACACCTTGCTCCATCATATCCTTAAACTACATTTATGCAGAATGTAGAAAGCTGAATGATCAGAAAATATCATGCATGTACAAAAAAACATGATGTAATTAAACATGAGCCACGACAGAGCTGGAAAGTCCCAATATACCTCGCCTACTTGCGTCCTTTCCAAAATCTCAATTACAAAAATTGCTGAAAACATAATAAAAGAAATAATTAAAAATTATCGTATTAATTAATTAATCGTACAACCTCCTTACCTTAAAATTACGTCTTTAACCACTGATATTGCAGACTAATTCGGAACCACGAACATCAACCTACACAATGTCGCATCTTAAGTCAAAATTACGCGAGAATATATGATTCTACGATGACAAAACTTTGAAACCTAATTTTAAAGTGCAGGATGAACTGAATATAGCAGAAAATAGAAATATTTACTTTGTTGCTTAGCTCAGTGAGTAGCTCAAAACGATCTCATCTTCGTTCTGATAGTTTTGACTGCATATGGCTGAAAAACAGAAAGTTATTTAAATTTGGAGAAGAACACATTGGGTTTGTGGGAGCGGAGAAGTCGACTATTTTGTCGAATAATTGCTTAGAAAATCACGTGGTATGATATTTGAGCCAATTAAGAGAATATCTTTTTTTTTAGTGGAGAATTTCTAATTTAAATAGTTGTTAGGATGAAGCGCTTACCATTGTATTAAAACCAATCGGTGGTAATAAATGTGCTACTATATTTTCTTATACATTAAGAGTGTGGGCAATCTGTCCCAACACCCCTCTCCTCAAGTGTTGGCCATCTGTCCCACACTTGCACAAATTTTTTTTAAGAGTGTGGCAATCTCTCCCAACACTTGCACAATTGTTTTTAAATAATATTCCAACCAGGGTTCGATCTCGTGACTTCTGGCTCTGATACCACAAATCTCTAGTCTGTCCACCATCAACTACCATAACTTGAACCTCTGGAACTCTCAAGAAAAGAAAAAGTCCATCCACACGCTCACCCAATCCAATCAGTGTCCTCGTCACTAGGTCCGGCATAATATATAAACGATCAGTGAGTTGCATCACGCAATTATGATCGTCCAAAAATTGAGACGCCGAAATCAAGTTACAATTTAATCTTGGTACGTATAAAACATTCAAAAGTCGTAAATTCCCCGACAAAATAACCGTTCTCGAATGGGTTGCAAAGGACTAACGTCAATCCGGTAAGCTAATCGAACAAAGTTCAATAGGTCGTAAATCAACAAATAATTTTTGGTCACCCGTCACGTGGTGAGTAGCCCCGGTATCAATAATCCACAAGTACTTACAAGTCAATAGATCTCGCGATTTAGAGCGAATTAAAAGGTCTACAATTCCTTGCCATTAGCCTAGTGTAATGTTCACGAGTCCTGATTCGTTTAAGCTGTGATTCAAACCTGAACCCGCAGTGGGCTGAATCGAGTTGTATGCACCTGCCTGATGCACCTTCGGCCTGGAAGAATCTCCTTCCACAACACGTCCATGCCATAGCCCATCCATGGTCACAACACCAGTACAAGGAGAGCAACGAGCCCGTCGTCCGTCGCCATCCCTAGACCGGTGACAATCACTCCACCGATCGGTATCACGGTGGGCCTAAAAGGAAGAATCCACATCGTCTCCATCACCGTCGTGGCGATAAGATTTAAAAAACGAGTCTGCCGGTTTTGTCGGTTTCGTCTCTCCGGATGGTCGTTATACGCCACTATGGCCTCGATGTCAGGTTGCTGCAACCTATCATCAAGAAACCGCACCATTTTCTCCTTTACGATAGTCTGGTATGGTAGCGGACTCTTGTCTTGCTCAGCCATAGCCATGCTCAATTTTTTTTTTTTAATTTTTTTCCGTTAGGTTAGGAAACATCGCAAGTATCTTGCAGTTATTACAGTGGGGAATCCTCCTAAATCGTTTAAGGAGGCTATCAAACATGAGGGGTGGCGTAAGGCCATGTCAGAAGAAATTCAGGCACTTGAAGATCAGGGTACTTGGGTCTTCCAACGTCTTCCTCCCAGGAAGAAGGTTTGGGGAGTAAGTTGGTATATACCGAGAAATATGACGAGCATGGGACCCTACAGCGTATCAAAGCTTGATTAGTGGCTTTCGGGCATCACCAAGAATAAGGTATTGATTACACAGAGACTTTTGCCCCTGTGGCAAAAATGGTTACGGTTCGGACTTTTCTTAGTGTGGTGAAACGGTGGGATATTCACCAGATAGACGTTCAGAATGCCTTTTTGCATGAGGATTTGGATGAGGACATCTATATGAAGATTCCCCCGGGTTTGAGAAGCAGGGATCAAATTTGGTTTGCAAGATGCACAAATCATTGTACGGGTTGAAATAGGCCCCGCGGTGTTGGTTTGCATAGCTTGCCTCAGCTTTGCGTGACTATGGCTTTCGTCAGTCTTATTTTTACTATTCGTTATTTACTTTGAATCGTGATGGGAATTCAGCTTGTCATCCTTGTTTATGTTGACGATATGATCATTGCCGGTAATGATAAAGTGGCGCTCTTGATTTTTGAATCTTATTTGGGCAAGTGTTTTAAAATGAAGGATCTCGGGGCTCTCAAATATTTTCTTAGGATCAAGGTTGAGAGGAATGTGGATGGGATTTTCTTGAATCTGAGGAAATATGCATTGGATATTATACATGAGACCGGGTTTACTTGGGAGCAAACCAGCTAACTTTCTCATCAAGCACAACCATAACTGGCTCTTGCAACCGGGCTTTTTTGGATGATCCGGGCTCGTATAGACGGCTTGTTGGACGACTTATTTATCACGGGGTCATCCGCCCGGACCTCGTCTATTCTGTTCATGTCTTGTCTCATTTTATGCAGGCTCTACGAATCGAACATTGGGATGCTGCCTTACGGTTGGTACGCTACTTGAAGAAACATCCGGGACAAGGTATTCTGCTGCGCTCTGACAGTTCTCTTGTTCTCGAGGGCTGGTGTGACTCTGATTGGGCTAGTTGCCCCCTCACTCGCTGGTCATTGAGTGGTTGGTTCGTGTTTCTTGGTCTTTATTCTATCTGCGCAAGTCAAAGAAACAGACTACAGATTCGTTCTTGGTTTGAAGTAGAGTATCGGTCTATGGCATCTCGATGTGTGAATTGAAATGGTCAAGCGATTTACTCGCGATCTTGGTGCCCGTCGCCCCCTGGTATTCGCTTTGTTTTGTGATAGTCGACCGCTTTGTATATTGCACAAACCCGGTCTTTCATGAACGTATGAAGCATATCGAGGCCGATCGTCGCCGTGCGTGATGCTATCACGGATGGTCCGATTCTTCCTTCTTACGTCTCGACAAATCATCAATTGGTGATATTTTTACCAAGGCATTGGGCGACAACAATTCGAGTTTCTATTTACGCAAGTTGGGCGTTCGAGCATTCACGCCCCACTTGAGGGTGTATTACGATATACCGATATTATATTATGCATTATTATTTATTGTGACTAATAAGGGTATTGATGTAATTGTAAGTAGACTTGCGAGCCTTGAGGCTGGCCTATAAATATTGTATCTCTGGATTATGATTGATAAACGATATAGATTGATCGAAATTTGTCAATAGTTGAAATTAATTGGATTTCAAGTTTATTTAAATTCTAAAATTAATGACAATTCCCTATTTTCCCTTAATCTGAATCTCGATTTACTTGTTTTCTACTTCACAAATTCCATTCTTAATAAATGATAAAACTTCGGCTCAAAAAATAAAATAAATGATAAAACTAACAATCAGCTGTAGACGAAAATTCTCTTTTATAAAATTACGGGGTATTGCACTTGGTTTGGCCTTTGTTTCTTGTTGCTTTGTGTTTCTAGCTTGTTAGATTTTATGTTTTTTATCCATTGGGTGGTGGCTTTTTCCGGTCTTTTTCGGCTTTTTATTATTTTTTTCGGCGTTAGTCCGGTTTGTATAAAACTTTCGTTTTCGAATATATATATATATATATATATATATATATATATATATATATATATATATATATATATATATATATCCGTCTCAATTTAATTGTATTAATTATTTTTCATGATTGTCCTGAAGTTAAGTGTTCCTGTTAAGTATTTATAACATTGTTGTGGAAAAAGGGATTTATAACATTTTCCGTAATTAATTGCATTTGAATTTTACATCATCTAACATATAAGGTGTTTACCTCAAAAAAAAAAAATAATAAAAAAAATAAAACATTTAAACTGTTGGAAAATATAGTATATAGTTCCCTGATTTCGTTTATAGTAATCTGATTATTACTGATTATATAAGCCATCCAAAATGAAATAGGCAATATTCAAGAACAGAGATTAAGAAACATTTTGCAAAACATTTCTTTCATATTCATACAACCCTACAATATGCACAGAAAATTGAATGTCACAAAGTATAAGTAAATACGAAAATTTATTGTTTTGACTAAGGCGCGTAGAACGCTGTCTTTAACACTTTGATTCCTCGACTATGTGCTCACAGTGATGACACAAGTCTGCTACGATACAACAATCAATCATTTTCCTGGCTGTAGCACTTCAATGCGGAAAAGCAGGCAAACTGATAAGTCTTTGTTATCTCTTAACTTTATGAATGCAAAAAAGTTTGTGTAGAATTACTGTATGTATGGAATGAAATTTCTGTCTCTGTTTTCTTTTAGGGATGTTCCTTTTATAGGCATATAATGGTAGAGAAGCAACCTTTCAGAAAATGGAAGTTTGGAAGTTATCTGTTGGTTGAAAACCAACAGATTTCGAACATACTTCTGTTTAGGCGAACTGGTGCCAATGAACCTGTCTGAACTGATATTTCTCGTTCGATGTTTCAATCGAACAATTGCTACTTGATTCGATTCAGAAAACCCAATGTTGAGATGGCCCAAAAAGAAAATATTGACAAAGCCCAAGGCCACAAGCCGGACGGCGGCGTGCGAGCCACAAGCCAAACAAGCATCTACATCTTTCCTACTTCACAAAACTGTCTTATGCGTTCCACCGTACAAGAAAACGGTGTAAGGATGGCCTGTAATTACTTCTGGGAGGGACGATCCGGGAGCAGTCTTGGCTGTCCTGGCGAGGAATGGTCTTGTCAACTCAGGTTAGCCCTTTTAGACCAAGCGAGGACGGTGGTCTAAGTAGTTGACCGGACCGTTTATGACTCACTTAGCACAACCAGACCCGGGGTCTAGGGCGTTACAGATTGGTATTCAGAGCCGACTACCATACGGAACTAAGTTCCACACCGTGAGAGGCGGTGGGGGGCACCTCTAGAATCCTATGGTAGGGACGAACTGGTACAAATCCACTGGCACAAATCTTGGCCGTCTTGGTGAGGACGTAAAAATCCCACATCGGTAAAGTAAAGTCCTGCTCACCCCTATATAAGTGTGAGACGTAAATGTCTTGTCAACTCGGGTTAGCCCTTTTAGACCAAGCGAAGACGGCGGTCTAAGCAGTTGACCGGACCATTTATGACTCATTTAGCGCTTCCAGGCCCAGGGTCTGGGGGCGTTACAATTGTCTTATCCCTTGGGGCTTGACTCCAAGTGCCACACTAATCCCTAAGTAGTGACTTCACTTGAGACTCTTTTCCCATGTAGGACAAATGAATACACATTATTTATTAACATTCCATACATTTTTCTCTACCTTTAGGCATTAATTTCTTATTCACTCTATATCGGAATCGTGTGATTCAAAAGCCTAACATCAACTAATATATTAGTAGTTTCCAAAACCGTTTTTAGCTCCTGGAAATTCATTCCGTAAAATCTTCAAATCCGAGTCTAAAGTGGACTGTTCGCCACTTGTTCCAAAACTCAATTTCACCTAAAAACTCCAACATAAGGGAGTGAGATGATGTAATTGCCTAAATGATATAAATAAACAATCCTTTAAACCAATAGATTCCAACAATGACTTAAGTATTGCATTGTAATTTTTTTCCGAACAAAAAGATCTTACATATTGACGATGCTGGATCTCGTCTATGAATAAATCCTGGCCGTATTTTTCTTTCTGGCAATTAATTCAAGAAGATACCCTCAGAACAAGATGTTAAACGGGGGTGGTTTGGTGGTGATTTAGATTAAGTCTGGGTTATTTTCTCAAGTTTCCTATGTATCCTGTCATTGTTCAGGAATCAAGTCTCTCGTAGTTCCTTGAGATTGTTTATATAGAGGACGTCTCGTCCGTTTCCTTGTTCAACACGGATTCTAATTCTTGACCCCTAAGGATAATCTCGTGTGTATCCCTATAACTTAGGAATAATTATGCACATATTTAAATGATAGGATCAGTGTCATTATGTCATGTGATTCTTTCCATGTTTATCTGATATTATTAAGCACGTGTTCCAAATACGAATAAAGAAGGTTCTGGCTGACCTGCGTCGAACCTCTTAGGCCATCTCGACCTGTACTACGTTACCCGACATTCACTCTTACCGAGCCGACCTGCGGTGGTAAGTTAAGAAGGGCCGAGCTGACCTCCCACCTGGGGTTCAGGTATGTTTATTCATCAAAACTTGAGGCTCCTGGCCTTTACTGCTTATTAGTTATGTCTTCACTTAAGGGTTATCCAATATAAAGATGACAAGTGGCGAGGCTTACTTCGACCCTCGTCATAAGCCCCCCAGATCTGGCTGAACTACTTGTTGTGCAGTCGGATCTGTTAGAGGTGTTGTTCGGCCACTTTCATCTAGACTTTTAGAATTTCACAATGGCCTTCTCTGGCAGGTGGCAGAGTTACCGCTATGACGCTGTCATAACTACCCGGGAATCGAGGCTTTTTTGCCCATGTCATTTGAGTAGGACGGTTTCCGAGAACATGTCTTGGGGTTCATACCCCCATCGAATCAGTTGTACCCTGCACTAAAACATAGTAGTGTCTCTCATACTTGACAATTTGTCTGTACAAGGGTTCCTTGTTGGCCAAGAGGCCTTTGCAAGACTTGCTGCATCTTCTGCAAGCAAGGTGAAGTAGAAGAAGAAGATTGCCGATTTGAAGGCCTCTGACCATCTACAGAAACTCAGGGATGTGACTAAGTCCAAAGATCAAGAAATCGGAACCCTCAAGGAGAAACTCCAGGGTCAAGAGACCAAGCTGAAGGCCCAAGAGGCCGAATATCTCCAAGTTGCGGAGGACAAGTCTTTGGAGGGAAGGACCAAGCTGGAGAACACCATTGGAAGGCTCCGAGCTGAGAAGAATGCGCTGGAAGCAGTTGTTCCAGGCCAAATTGCTAAGGCGATCCGGGATTACAAGGCTTCGACCGAGCTTTCCTAGGCCACGGGGACTTTGATGGCCCCAGTGTTGAATTATGACTGCACCTTAGGATTGAGGAGGCTAAGGCGCAGTTTACTGAACTTGCCATGGACAGTCTTGCCCACAAGACTCTGTACAAACCTAGCTTAATGAGTTTGACTTGGAAAACTTTGTTTAGTCCGACCAGCGGAGCTCAACTTTTTGTCTGTTCTGCAGACTTATGAAGTTTTGCTTATGCAAGCTTTCCGAGTCTGACCTGCAGATCTCAGCTCATCTGAAGGAGTTCAAGGAAGGAATATACACTATCTAAGTATTATTCCCGCCGCACTGCAGCTCCTCATCCACTGCCTTCTTCGGTTGTTGTGTATTTTCACACTGCTCCTACCGAGCCGCCCCAGGCCAGTGCTACTGTGGAGAATCTTGCTCTTGCTACAAAGTCTGAGAGGAACCCAGTCCCTAATTCTTCTTAGGTTTTTGACCTTGCATTTCGTTTTCACTTTTTTTCTTTTGAAGTACCTCAAAAATTGTAACTTGTACAATTATAAGAGCACTTTGATCCGTAGTGCGGTATGTTGCCCCCAGTATGCCATGCATTAACTTACATTTGTTTGGACGGTGTACTTTGCATGTGTATGTAATTTTTTTTTGCTTTTCAGTCCGACTTGCAGAGCTCTGAAAGTTGATGTCTGTCTTGCAGACTGAATGAGTTTGTCTGATGCAAACTTGTTGAGTTTGACCTGCGGAGCTCAACTTTTTGAAGTCTGTCTTGCAGACTTGAAGAGTTTGTCTTGCAAACTTCTTGAGTCCGACCTGCGGAGCTCAATTCTTGGAGTCTGTTTTGCAGACTTTGAAGAATAGTTTCAAAATTGTAACAAGTACAATGTTTTTATAATATATGCAATATTTTATTAAGTTCTCTTGCCTTAACTTTATTACTTTGATCCACAGTGGGGTGTCCCCCACCCCAGTATGCCATGCATTAACTAACAGTGTTTGGATGACATACTTGGTTGTGTATGTGATTTGTTGTCTTTGAGTTTGACATGCAGACTTAATTTTTTGAGTCTGACCTGCAGACTTAATTTTTGAGTCTTTCATGCAGACTTATTTTTTTGAGTCTGGCCTGCAGACTTAATTTTTTGAGTCTGTCAGGCAGACCTTATTTATGAGTCTGTCAGACAGACTTTATTTTTTGAGTCTGGCCACCAGACTTAATTTTTGAGTTCTAGGTGGGTATCTTTCCTCTCAGTATGCCATGCATTAACTAACAGAATTTGGATGACATACTTAGCTTTTTGTATGATTTTTTATTTGAGTCCGACCTGCAAAGGTCGGATAGTGAGTCTGACTTGCAGACTTGTGAATTTTGCTAAGTCCGTCCTACACAGCTCAGTTGTCTGTTTTTTTTAGTCTGACCTACAGACTTCTTTATTATTATTATTATTATTATTATTATTATTATTATTATTATTATTATTTTTTTTAAGTTCTTGGTGGGTATCTTGCCACTCAGTATGTCATGCATTAACTAACAGAATTTGGATGACATACTTAACTTATTTTTTTGATTTTTTTACTTGAGTCCGACCTGCAAAGGTCGGATAGTGCGTCTGACCTGCAGACTTGTGAATTTTGCTAAGGCTGTCCTGCGGAGCTCAGTTGTATGTCTTGCAGACTTAATAAATAGGATAAATCCGACCTACGGAGCTCACTTTGTTTGTTCTGCAGACCTGAAGTTTATCTTAAAGCCATTACGTATTATATACAATAAAAAAGAGAAATATAATATTGAAATAATACTTGTAAATTGAAATACTTTATTGCATTCTGGAACCTGTCCCGGACGTAAAGCTTGCAGGGATTGTTTGCATGCCAGCTCTGTGGAATGGTCCTACCATTTGAATCTGCCGGTTGATATGCACCTTTGCCTTGCAATTTTACCGCTTTATAGAGGTGTCGTGTGAACCTCGGGTTGTATGACCTGTAGACTTGTAAATTTTATTGAGGCCGACCTACGGAGCTCAGTTGTCAGTCCTGCTGACCTAAATTTTTCTTGAGTCCGACTGTGGAACTCGGGCCACAAATTCCGCTAACTTATAATTTTTTGCTCAGCCCGACCTGCGGAGCTCAGTTGTCGATCTGTGATGATGAGTCAACTTTCACTCAGTACTTTAGTGCAGCAGATTTAACCCCGTTTATCACTTTATTGGCATGTTTTGGGTGGATATAGACCTGTTTGAGAGTCATATCGAGAGTTATATGCACGGGGAGTTAAGCTTTCATATCGATAGTAAACTCCGCCTTTTTAACGATATTTCACTCTTTTTCGAGTACTTTTGTCTTGCGGAATTACGCGTGGTATTTGTTCGTCTATGTTATTGCAGGACTTAGGTGACTCGAGGACCCGGAAGGAGATGTTTTGGACTAAGAGACATGTTCGTGGCACGAAAGTAGCATGAAAATGGAAGAAAAGTCAAGTTGGAGTGAAATCAAGGCAAACTGGCGTTTGCCACACCCCAAACTGGCGTTTGCAGTTTGCCTATCCCAAACGGGCATTTACAGAGTTGACACTTCATTCAGAAAGTTGGGTTTTCAGCTGGACGAGCGTCCCAATGACCCTCAAACTGGCGTTTGGATGGGTTCAGCCCGAAGTAAAAAGCTCATACAAAGCAAACTAGCGTCCAAGGTACACAGACGGGCGTTTGCCCTCAAGACATGATTCATCAGACGGGCGTTCATAGAGAGGCAAACGCTGATCCACTGAAGACGGAACCCTAATATCATCATATTTTCCAGGCAAACGAGCGTTTGGAGGGACCCAAACGGGCGTTTGTGACCGACAGCAACAGATTTTGACCTACACTATAAATACGCAGCTCATTCAGCCCCTATGCATCTTTGGCCGACCTTAGACTTTTCTTGAGCGATTTTGGTGCGATTTTAGGGTAGATTAAACATCCTTTGATCTTTTGATTCCTTAGAGAACTTCCTGCGATTCTACACATCTTTTATAGCTTAGCTTTACATTACAAGATCAAAGATTTGGCTTTTTGATACAATATCTCTTCATACTTTTCTAGATCTGTTTTTCTGCAAATTATATGTTAATGACTTCTCTTTTATTTATTGTTTTGAGTTTGATTTCAATTCTTATTTCAGTTATTAGCATAATTATGAGTAGCTAATCCGTTGTGTAGTCGAATTATGTGAAAGCGAGCGAAAACCCTAAGGGGGATGAGATTGGGAGTTGTGTAGTGCGTAATTGAATGTTTAAATGATTTATCCACGTCCTAAAACTTATTTTAACATCTTTGAATTAGATTGATCACCTAGTTCACTGTCACACACATCAAACTTATAGATGCATTTTGCGGTGAGATGTGGGATAAGGGGTTTTGGGATCGTTGCGTAGATTCGGCCTAGTTGTTAGGACCGTTTCCAATACAGAGGTTTGTCATTGTTGTTTGAGCAACTCTAGAACTTCATCATGTTAGGATAATCGGTTTTCTAAAGGGAGAGTCGGTTAGCTTCACATAGGGTGGTTAGATCGAGTTGTTCAGTCTAATCACTAGAATTAGGTGTTGGCACTAGTGGATGTTGTTAAACTACATTGGATAGGTAGGTTGGTTATGACACGCTCCCTGTCAAGTCTTCCCTTAGGGGTAAAAGTAGCTCGTGGGATCATAGTTCGGCTATACCTTTTAATATCTAGAAGTAGAACCGTTAATATAATTGTTATTTTTTGCATTAGCATACAATCTTCCACTATTATTTTGACCTGAACTAAGTTATACGTCGACTGTGGTACTTAGACATTACTCCCTGTGGATTCGACCTTGTGACCACTATACTACTGTTGACCCGATACTCTGTCGGTGAAAGTTAGCGGTTAAGTATTTTGCTATCATCCTGCTGACCTATAATTTTTTGCTGAGTCCGACCCATGGAGCTCAGTTGTCATATTTAGTGTTTTGAGTGAAGCTCGGCTATGAATAAATCCGGGCCGTATTTTTCTTAGTGGCAATTAATTCAAGAAGATACCTCGAAACAAGATGTAAAAAACGGGGTGGTTTGGTGGTAATTTAGGCGAGCCTGGTTATTTTCCCAAGTTGCCTACGTATTCATTCATTGTTCAAGAATCAAGTCTCTCATAGTTCATTGGAATTGTTTATATAGAGGACGTCTCGTCCTTTTCCTTGTTCAACAAGGATTCTAATTCTTGATCCCTAAGGATAATCTCGTGTGTATCCCTATAATTTAGGAATAATTATGGATATATTTAAATGATAGGATCGGTCTCATTATGTCGTGAGATTCTTTCCATGTTTATCTCGATATTATTAAGCACGTGTGCCAAATACGAATAAAGAAGGTTACGCCCGACTGCGTCGAACCTCCTAGCCATCTCGACTGTCTTCACGTTACCCGACCTTCACTCTTACCGAGCCGACCTACGGTGGTAAGTTAAGAAGGGCCGAGTGACCTCCCACCTGGGTTCAGTCCGCTTCTTCACCAAAACTTGAGGCTCTTGGCCTTTACTGCTTATTAATTTTGTCTTCACTTAAGGGTTATCCAATATAAAGATGACACGTGTCAATACATATTTCAACCCTCATCACATATATGTTATCAAAAACTGTATACCGAGTGCCTATAAAGCCCGCAAGTTGAATGCACCAGCCTACCAAAAGATTCTCACATATTTTTAGCCATTACAAATTAAGTGCATCTTTTTGAACGTGTAAAAAATCAAATATGACTTTCTAATAGTGCATTTTAATTAGGCTATTTAGTTTTACTTTTCGTTTCATTTATCAGAGTGCTTGTAACGTTATAACAGCCATGTGCATCTAAGGATTCCACAAAACTTATTTAGGTTTCCAAAAATAATGAGATTCCAAACCATGTGAGTATACCATGTCTCTTGTATTAATTGGGATATAAAATTAATTTGTTTTCTCAAGTTCCTAGATTCTCTCAAAACTTTGTCTATATTCAACTAACTACTCATGTGACCTAACAACATGGCAACGACTTTAACTTTTTCCAATAATTTTATTTCCAGTTTAGTAAAATATAGTAATTTTTCATTCTTTCTTTTGCCTATATAAACCCATTGACATTGTTTTCGAATTCCCATCCCTTTTCTCCATTTCACTTTCGTATTATCAAACACTTTTCTGCATAATTATAAATATCATCCAAAGATGGAAAACCAAATGCGGTGCCTTCTTATAATTCCGGTTTTCTTAATTTTCTTTTCCTTATCAACTGCAAGCAATGTAGTGTACAATGTACAAAGTTTTGGAGCAAAAGCCAATGGCATTAGTGACACCACTAAATCATTTCTAAGTGCATGGGCGGCGGCCTGTGCCTCCATCGCCCCGGCAACTATCTATGTGCCGCCGGGTAGGTACTTACTTGGCCTGGCAGTTTTCTCCGGAGACTTGTGCAAGAGTAGAGGTATAACATTGCGCATTGATGGAACTCTAGTTGCTCCCGCAGATTACAACTTCCTTGGCGGTTCGGGCGTTTGGATTAAGTTCCAAAGGGTAAACGGACTTACAATTTTAGGCGGAACCCTTGATGGCCAAGGAATGCGGCTTTGGGGATGCAAAAACTCAGGCAAAAACAATTGTCCTGTTGGTGCAACGGTAAGTTGGCTCCATTCAAACATATGCTTGTTTTACGTACTTGAGAAAGGTTTGACTTCTAATTCGAATTATCCATATATTGCAACAGACATTGGGAATCTACAACTCCAATAATGTATTCGTCAGCGGTTTGACTTCCTTAAATAGTAAACAATTTCATATGATTATTTATGGCTGTAAAAGCACAAGGTTTGAAGGAGTGAAGGCTATAGCTGATGGAAACAGCCCCAACACCGATGGTATTCATGTTCAATTATCTTCCGGAGTAACAATAATCAATTCTCAAATTTCTACCGGTGATGATTGTATCTCTATTGGTCCTGGGAGCACTAATCTCTGGATTGAGAATATTGCTTGTGGCCCTGGTCACGGGATAAGGTACAAAATATAACGCTTCATGAATTCGAAATCAAGTCTCTTTTATTTTTAAATATGTTGACCTATATGTGGCCCTGGTCATGGATACATTTTTTTTTTCTAACATTGTAATTTGTTTACTCGTGTAGCATTGGAAGCTTGGGTTCAAATTCGCAAGAACTCGGAGTTCAAAACGTAACCGTTAAGACCGTAACCTTTATAAATACACAGAATGGTTTTAGGGTGAAAACATGGGCACGGCCTAGCAATGGATTTGTAAGGGGAGTTCTATTTCAACATGCACGCATGATCAATGTCAAAAATCCTATTATTATCGATCAACATTACTGCCCCAGTGGCAGTGGATGTCCTAATCAGGTATTATTAAGTGGATAATCAAAGATTCACTTTTAAAATTTTATATAAAGTCAACACCATGCATAATAATATGTGTGTCAGTGTTTAATATGTTGTAAGATGAGATAAGCGTACATACTTTAGAATTATAAAATTATAATAACTTTATGGACAAAGACATATTTTATAATACAACGTTCATATAAAAATTGTATAAAATAACATAATTAGAATCTCTAATAAGCATTGCGCGCAAATAGTAACTCTTAGTGCATGCTCTCACACCAACTTAACATGTTAGGCATTGTCTGGACCCTGCCCAGCGATTGTTATTTTTAGTACACAACAAAAAAAAAATCTATATATTTCGATTCATCACGGTTACTTATCTTATTATAAGCCACTTGACCATACATAAATTGTCCATTACTTCCCACACATTACACACCATTCCATCAATTCCATTTTTTTTTTAAACAGCTCCATCAATTCCATTGTCCACACTGTTTGACTTTTATGGGTTTTTATTTATTTATTATTATTATTTGAATGAGAAATACGAAGTTTTAAATCTGAGATTTAGTGTATTGAGTATCACAGTAATTTATTTCGTTCTTTTATAATAATAATACAGTTAAACCTCGATAAATAAATTCGATAAATGAATAATCTCATTAAATGAATAATTTTCTCCGATTCCGACTTGGGTAAAAGGGCTTAAAATAATGTTCGATAAATGAATAACCTCGCTAAACGAATATTTTTTGCGGGTCTCGAGGGTATTCATTTATCGAGGTTTAACTGTAGACTGAATTTGGATGCTAAATATGATCGTAGTTGAAAAGATATGTATGAAGTGAAAAAGTGCTTCTTCACAATAACTATATCTCTTTCTCTATATAACACCTCTGGCAATTCCATATTTCTGCAGGGTTCAGGCATAAAGATTAGTGATGTAACATTTCAGGATGTCCATGGAACATCTGCCACTCAAATTGCTTTGTGAAACTTGATTGCGACAAACAAAATCCTTGCACCAAATTATACTTGATCAAGTCAATCTTGCTTACAACAATGCAAATTGCTATATCCTCATGCATCAATGCTGGTGGGACTGCCTTTGGAGTTATTCAACCCACTGGTTGCTTATAATTAATTAGTAGAGTTTCACAAGAGATATGAATATTCAAACCTATCGTTTGGTTAGTTATGATACACATTTGTTTAAGGTTTGGAGGATTTTGTACAAGGCTTCATTGTATTATAGGAAAAATGAAGCTTTGTAAATTTGATTTTGTTACTCTTGTTGTAGTCCGTGGCTGGATTAGTGAAGCCCGACTGTATGAGTAAAATAAAAAATGAGCCCTATAATACAATTATTCCATGTTGTAGGATAATATTTCCAGAATACAAAACATTATATATATATGATCTAACCCTTGATGGTTTGAACAAGTTTCTTGTATAATGTTCTGCTACTATGAGCTGCAGCAGTACCTGTAAGACAAAGCAAATGTTAGTAGTCCCGGAGTTCTATCATCAGAAAAACCTTCCAACGTTCAAGTCAATGATGTGACTATAAAGTGGAAAAATGTAATATGTAATAAGAGTGACCAAGTATGGAAGTCACGTCACCTGGCAATGGATGGAGAGGACCCTTTTGTATATTGAGTTTTCAGTGTGGTTGAGGGTCCAACCTTTGAAGAGGTGTATAGGAGTAGTTATGTCAGAATGATGATTGACTTCTACCCAATGCAAGCTTGATCTAGAGGTTGGCAAGTGACAGGGAAGACATGTGTTGTATCCGTTGTAGGGATATTATGGTGACTTGCTCTAGGATCCTTTGCTAGAGGTATGACCACGCCAATATGTTGATTTTAGGTTTGTTTAGGATTAGATACTGAGCTCTATTACATTGAGGTCGAGCTCTGCTGTGCTGAGATCGTTCTCCAGACACTTGTATAAAATATGGGCAAATGAAGCTGGGTGGTAACCCTAGACGATACACTAAGGTGGTCTTATGGTCGTAGTACTATTGTGCGAGTGCCACATGTATGCTGGCCTACCTGCCCCACGTCAAAACCCCTTCAGATCGGTGTTGGGATATACTCATAGATCACAGAATAGGTCTTCTTATAGGTGATGTTGCACAAGCCAAAAGGTTGATTTTGATCCGTTCTTGATGATTGGCTATCAGGCGTGTTTTTTTGCTTTTGTTTCTTGAAATCCGAATCACCATTTGATTTATTTGAGACACCTTTATGGGAAAAATTTCAAACCTTTAATTGAGACATTGTTTTGAGGTGACTCTTTTCCATCCCCTTTCATTTTGGGCTATAAAAGGAGGTTTTTCTTCTTCAAAGTCCTCATCGACTTTTTCATCTTCATTACATTCTTATTGCCTCCATATGTTATATCCCTTATCACATACGTACTCTAATATGAGTTTCTGTTTGTCCTTATTATATGTTGTCAAGAGGTACTAGGAAAATTTCATTGTTCCAACCTTAACGCGTTTATGACTCCTTAGGCCAACCGTAAAGGCTTGACATCGTATCTCTAGTGAAAGATAAAAAAATTTCGTTGTTCTTTCGAGAATGCATGAAGTTTCGACTTTTGATGTCATGACCTTGACTTCTTTTGAGAGGATCACTAAGGAGGGTAAAAAGGATTTAATGGTGATAAGGGTTCCTTCCAAAGACAAGGAATCAAGAAAGCTCTCCTACTAGTATATCTGAAAGGAGCTTCTCTTGAACCCTATTTTATTACCTGCATGCGGGCCTGATCTCATCTCCTGTTATCTCACGAATTACTAGCAAGAGTACTAGGTCAATCGTAGCATAGCTAAGGCGAGTCAAGGTCGATCCCACAGAGACATTGCAACACTGATAGTGAATGCGTTAACCAATTAAGAACACACAAAGTGGTATTTGACCAACATAAATACATAAAAAGAAATTGGTTTTTTCTCCTCCTCACCGATCCCTTAACTTGGTGTACTTAATCATCATGTTTACTTTTTCCCGTAATTCCTCGATTCAACCAGAACTTATGTTTTAATCCCATTTTAGCTACGGGTGCAATCTCCTAACCTCATTTACTTCCGTGGGACGGATAATAAATGTCTATGTGCAGTTAACCTTCTTTGTCGGTTGTTTAAGTTCTAGAAAGTGCAGGCTCAAGACCGAGAACCTCCCTAAGTAGCTATCGTGGATTGACTAGCACGTTCCTAGGGGATGCAGACTATGTCTTAACTAACACTTCACCTTATAAGTCCTTCATGTTAATTTACGAGTACAATAAGCAGATTGGCCGGATCTAACCTATTGTTAATTAAACATGTCGATCAACGTAGATGATGCTGAATCTCCAGACTTAGGGTGACTTAAAGTTTCCTTGCAATTGCAATATAGACCGTCGCAAATGCGAGTGCGGCGGTTTCCACTTCTAGAATTTCATAGTTTTGTTCTGATTAATTTTGGTAAATTATGGTTCGTTTAAACATTCAGATTAACTATATCGCATAATCTTAGCTAATCTACCATGATAAAAACATAAAAGAACGTTCAAAGCTTCATACATTTATCGATGGCGGATCTAGCTTGATCGACTCAAGCTAGTCGATAGCTTAGAAAAGAAAACCAAGGGAAAGAACTCGAAATAAAACCCAAGAACTTTATTTCATATAAACTTGATAATAGATTTTGAGGTACAATTAAGTATATGTTACAATGGACTGGTACAGCCTTTATATAGAGCGGTAAACCGACTTAGACTTGTTAAACCGTAACCGACTTAATGCAAAAACGTGCAGCTTCTCTTTTGTACTTTCCAAGGCTCGATGTTACGGCTAGGGCATCCGCATTTTCGGGCCCAACTTTGGCCTTTTCAGCTTCAGCAGACTTCTCAATGGACTTCTCCACTTCGACGCAATGACTTTTAATAGATCGGGCCCGTCTTTCCCGACTCGAGATCACGGTACACCTGAAAATCATGGAAAACAAGGCATATATAACGAAGATTATATCTACGGGGATAATTATGTAAATGTAGAATTAGTAGCCAAGGAACAAGCACAGCAATCGACATATATTTCATACAATAATCAAACTATCTCTAGTTGAGCACGATTCGGGGTAAATAATGTGTAGTTTATAGTAATAAATATGGTGTGGTCAACTACCCCCACTTAGCATTTGATCGTCTCGATCAAAAAAGCGAAAATGAACTCTCGGACCAATATGCAAGTTAATTAAAAGCATCTACGTGTCACAAAGTCAAGATAAGAATCACATCAACTACTATTCATAAATAACACATTAAAAAATATTCAATTCACGAACAAGTGTGTGTGTAAAATAACTCTCAAACCGCAGTAACGTAGATAGAATCATATTGTATCAACTCAGGGTCGAACTAGCAAATCACGAGAATTTTTTTTCCCTTTACACCATTGATTTTATAATTTTGATTCGCTTATTTTTAATTCGTAGGTCCAGTCAACTGGGCAAGGCGGATCGAGAACCGAGTACTACTCCAAGGCTCCCGTTTATCTTATTTATTTATTTATTATTTTTGTGCGAGGACCTGGTAGATTGTCAAGAAGAAACTTGCACTGGTGGTTCCCAAGCAAGAACTTTATCAAATCTAACACCCAACATGCTACCTCTTGCCATAGAATTTAATTCTTTTTCGGGCAAAGTGGACACTCTCAAAAATCTATCTATCCTCACGGTGCGCTCAATTTGATAAACTACCAATTTGTTTATCCTTAGCGCTTATAAGATCAACAACATAACCTAAATTACCATAGGTAGGACACAACTCGGAAAACTAGAGTCAACGCAAGTCAAAATAATACATCATTTATACTACACACTGAAGAGAGTGAGTTATATGTGCTTAATTGGTGGTTCAGAAAAAGAATATGCGGTTAATATGCAACTACTTCAAAAGTTGACACGACTTTCATCCGTTCATCCGTGAAACAAAGATGTAATTAATTAGCTCCAAAAGATCAAAGACTTCATATCATTTACAATCTTACTTGAAAACGACTCAAGGGGTAAAGTGGTGAAAAGTGCATAAAAAAGAGTTGCTCAGTCAAAAATTTATGAAACACATAGTCGAAAGCTAAGTGGCGTTCCTAACCCCCACTTAATCAAAACATTGTCCCCACTAGTGAGTGAAACATTGTTTTCCTTTAAATATTGTATATGAAATATTGATTGATAGCCATCATAACATAAACAATAGCGTAAAAATAAGTTGTGACAATTATCCAAAAAAAATTTATTCACACTTTTGTCGGACAAAAAAAACGCATGTCAATCGGTAATAAATATCAAAATAACGATTTTAATGGATAAAAATAGAAGAAAATACGTTTTATAGTGGAAAAATATGTGTTTTTCAAATATGGACAGATTATGGGCAGTTTATGGGCGGAACCGCCCATCATGGCGGTTTATGGGCGGGCTGAAGGGCGGGTGATGGGCGGTTTGAAGGGTAGTTCTATCTATTTATGAGCGGTTTCGCCCATTTTTAGGCGGAGGATAGAGAGAGTTTTTTAATTTGGAGGGGTATAGAATTCGTTTTTATTTTAAACTATAGGGTATAATTCAAATTTCCACTTTTGTATATTGAGTTTTCAGTGTGGTTGAGGGTCCAACCGTTTTAGAGGTGTATATGACTAGTTATGTAATAATGATGATTGACTTCTACCCAATGCAAGCTTGACATGGAGGTTGGCAAGTGGCAGGGAAGACATGTGTTGTATCCGTTGTAGGGATATTAGGGGTGATCTGTGATCTTTACTTTCTAGGTGTCCAATCTTACCGGCGATTACCAGGTCAAATTGTAGTTTAGTCTGGTGAATCAAGGTCGTATCCCTCAGGGAAATGAAAATATAATTCAAAATGTGGTTAAACACCAATTAGCTGTTATTATCTCAATCTAAGTCGCAATCCTCACCATATAGGGTTATGATATTAATGCAATAACTTAGATATATATATATATATATATATATATATATATATATATATATATATATATATATATATATATATATATATATATATACCAATATAATAAATACTAAAATAGATAGTTATATATAAGAAGAACTAACCAAGACAATATTATTGAACCATGATCTCTTTTAGTTTAATGGATGTGATCGAACTTCCTGTTTAAAGGTGTAATTGATTATGTGAAACGGTATACTCCTCAGCTAACAAATTCCCCTCATACGAGTGCACAAATTTGTTCTATGCCTCCTCCTTGGTAAAACCTCAATTAAACCTAATGATTTGACATGATAATCTCTCGAGTATAAATATTCTGTCCCTGGATAAGAAAGAGGGTTCCGTTTGTCAGACGGCCAATTTTACCTTCCAGTCTTTCTACTCTTTTCTCATATCCTAACGTCTCTGGTCAGTTCATGATTAGGTTATGTCTCTGTCCATACTGGTTAATTACGTCAATACGGGCTGTCAATTAGTCCAAATAGAAAAAGATTCATCATATTCAATCTTTAATTAAATTTTAACATAGTCATCATCCATTTCCCTAAAAGATCAAAATAGCTCAATTACATGTCTTGGCTAGTTGTATAATTAGCCTATAATCATTATTAAACTAATGTATAGATATTTATATAAACAACAAACATAATAACATTAGAATATTACCGATTACAGTTGTTGAAGTGGGATTTTTTTCCTCTGAATGTAACAACAAATATATGAATTCAACAATCTTCGATAATTACTCTAAATATTACAACGATACTAATACTTCTTTTTATGGCAGAATGCCTACTGAAATAATATTTACAGAGAGTAGATAAGATAATATATATATATAGATAGAGATATATATATATATATATATATATATATTGGTACCCCCTTCTTTCTTAATAAATGAGGCTTATTATTATTATTTGAATGAGAAATACGAAGTTTTAAATCTGAGATTTAGTGTATTGAGTATCACAGTAATTTATTTCGTTCTTTTATAATAATAATACAGTTAAACCACGATAAATAAATTCGATAAATGAATAATCTCGTTAAATGAATAATTTTCTCCGATTCTGACTTGGATAAAAAGGCTTAAAATAATATTCGATAAATGAATAACCTCGCTAAACGAATATTTTTTGCGGGTCTCGAGGGTATTCATTTATCGAGGTTTAACTGTAGACTGAATCTGGATGCTAAATATGATTGTAGTTGAAAATATATGTATGAAGTGAAAAAGTGCTTCTTCACAATAACTATATCTCTTTCTCTATATAACACCTCTGACAATTCCATATTTCTGCAGGGTTCAGGCATAAAGATTAGTGATGTAACATTTCAGGATGTCCATGGAACATCTGCCACTCAAATTGCTGTGAAACTTGATTGCAGCAAACAAAATCCTTCCAGCCAAATTATACTTGATCAAGTCAATCTTGCTTACAACAATGCAGCTGCTATATCCTCATGCATTAATGCTGGTGGGACTGCCTTTGGAGTTATTCAACCCACTGGTTGCTTATAATTAATTAGTAGAGTTTCACAAGAGATATGAATATTCAAACATATCGTTTGGTTAGTTATGATACACATTTGTTTAAGGTTTGGAGGATTTTGTATAAGGCTTCATTGTATTATAGGAAAAATGAAGCTTTGTAAATTTGATTTTGTAACTCTTGTTGTAGTCCGTGGCTGGATTAGTGAAGCCCGACTGTATGAGTAAAATAAAAAATGAGCCCTATAATACAATTATTTCCATGTAGGATAATATTTCCAGAATACAAAACATTCTTTAACAATTGATATATATATATATATATATATATATATATATATATATATATATATATATATATATATATATATATATATATGATCTGACCCTTGATGGTTTGAACAAGTTTCTTGTATAATGTTACGCTACTATGAGTTTGCGTGCACACAATAAGACAAAGCAAATGTTAGTAGTCCCGGAGTTCTATCATCGGAAAAACCTCCAACGTTCAAGTCAATGATGTGACTATAAAGTGGAAAAATGTAATCTGCAACAAGAGTGACCAAGTATGGAAGTCACGTCACCTGGCAATGGATGGAGAGGACCACTTTTGTATATTGAGTTTTCGGTGTGGTTGAGGTCCAACCGTTGAAGAGGTGTATAGGAGTAGTTATGTCGAATGATGATTGACTTCTACCCAATGCAAGCTTGATCTAGTGTGGTGGATTTTTGTAAACGAAACAAAGAGACAAGTAATAAAAATCCGGTTAGTCGCTCAAGTGCAAAGCTTGTAGTAAAGCGATTATTCGGTCGATCCCACGAGGAACGTGAGGTTGAATGTGTTTTTAAGTTTAAGCTAAGCGTGTCACGAATTAATAATTTAAGGTTTACCAAATAATGGGGAGAAAGCGGGGCGAACAAGGATTCACAATTCAAGAAAGCAATAAAGGCTTCTAATTTCCTACGCATGCAAATCAACTAAAGGCCAAGATTAACCTATACCCAATGCAAATTACTAATTTCTTAGATAATTTGTTTATCAACTTTTATCAAAGATTGATTCTTCAAGCACGATAGGCATAAATTCTTTCGAATCTATTATCTAGGTTAACAATTTGATAACTTTCGTTTTTAGACAAATTGATTAAACTGAATACTATTGCGGTGATCTAGAGTCCATTCAACTATCGTCAAACAAATATCACAGGCTTTATCTATCGATATAAAGCACAAAATAAACGCAATAAAAATCTGACCTTTTATTGATTGCAAAACGCAGAAAATAAGAAAACCAAACACCTCTTGAATCGCTTCACCCGTTCGTCCAACCCAAGAGTTTAGCTACTCATAATAATCTTCAAATCAAAAAGGTGTTTTGATTGCATAAAAAAACGAAAAAGAAAGAACAAAGCTGCTGCTATGAAATTCGGCTGTCAAAAAAAACGTATCTCCTAGGGTTTGGGGCGCTGCTGCTTAAATAGGAAAATAAGTCGGCTAGGTCAAAACTAGGTCGGTTGCTCGCTTTCGATCGGCGTTGGGCCTTCGCCGTTTGAAGATCCGGACGCCCGTCCATAATGTCGGACGCTAGCAAGACGCTTCGTCCGAGATGCCGTCCAAACTCTCTCGTTCAACTTTTCTCCCTGGGCGCTTTCGTTTACTTTATCGAGACGCCCGTTCTAATCTGGGCGCTCGTCTACCTATCTGGGCGCTTGATCCATCGCCGAAAATCTTGATGTTTCCATCTTTATCTTCTTTTCTTCTCTATCCAATTCACCATTTTCTCTTTAACTTGAATTAGCTCAAAATTCATCAACATTTGATCATCAATTGAGCCACATAATCGCATACTACATGACATCAAAAACACCGCAAAGCATAACATAACTCAATAAACATAAAATCATAATTAAAACATATGAATTCACCAACTTTGCGATTAACTCGTTAAAAATGTCATTTGTTCAATAATTCCATCTAAACACGTGATTTCCATGCAATTCATACGAATGTGGGGAAAATATTATAAAATATAGCGTTATAACCCAAGTAAATTCACCATTAACAACTCCCCACACTTAAACTTTGCTCGTCCTGAGCAAAACAAAACAAAGGTAAAGGCTCGGAAAGAATATAGACATCTCAACACATATACCACATAGCCAATAAATTAGAAGTTCACCACCGTGTGTGTGCAAAGCCATAGAAAATTTCCACTAAATCCAAACTTGAATAATTCAAAGTAAAACTAGCTAATACCCCCCCTCGTAGACTAGTAATAAGTGACACTCGTAAGGTGCACCACTACAAGCGTGACATATCCCGAAAGGATGATCGAATGAATCTAGGGCCTTTACAAATACTCGAGAGGATAATCCTCTGACATATCTATCGGTTTATCTTTGGGGATAAGATAGACGACAACTAAGTCTTTCATTTAATTCATAACATATCTTAAGTTGATTGAATTCATTCACTTTTAAACACACATTAGAAGAAGCTATTGCCCTCATAGCAGAATAGGACATTTCGAGATAATACCCTACCTTACTCCAATCATAAGGCGAGCTTTTCCTAATCAGTCGTGAGCTCTTAGTCATCATAGTGGTATAGGACATACGTGGTATACCCTATCGCACTCAAATCATCGACTAACTTCGACACACACATAGATTCATTTTAAATTTTCAACTTCTCACTTGACATTAATTACGTGTTACTTATCACATTCAAACCTCTAGATATTCACAGTATCTCATACTTCGGATCTAAATACAAACTATCATAAATCGCGAGATATATACGTAGCACTAAGCACATGACTTATAAGAAAATCAAAAATTACTAATCCAAAACGGGGTATAGCTCATAAATATAGCTCATCATTCACTATGGCTTGTGAAATATAATTCGGGTGAATCAACTAACTTACCAAACATATGATATAAAGCATAGATGACTGTAAAAACAACGAACTTCAAATTGAATTGCCTACTCGGGACAAAACAAAAACAAAAGTGTCGAAAAATTTTGAAAAATTTACGCTCATTTTTCATAGAAATAATCTACGTATTAAACAACGTATACGCATAGGTGCAAATCGAACTATCCCCTCCCCCACACTTAAAAATGCAACATGTCCTCATGTTGTGCAGAAAGTAAAAGGATAAGAAACTTAGCTGTATGCGCGTAGAAAATTGAGATGTTGGTCAGGCCAGAGCATGAAAGAAACAACGGTCGCGAAAAACACCGGAAAACTTTCACACCGAACTCAACCGAGAGCTCAACAAAAACTAGATCTGTACTACTCGACAAAACAACAGAAGCTCGGGGGAAAACGGGGTACAATAACGGAATAATGTGAAAGGAATGAATGAAAGAGATATAACAACAAGCGTCATCCAAAAATGATCATAATACCAATGAAATCGCAATCCAAGTACGTGGTGCTAGACAGCTTACATGATTTAAAAAAAACATACGCCTACGATAATCAACAGTAGCGAGAAAAATAGAAAGTACAGAAATCATGGAAGCATCAAAAGGAAAGTAGTAATAGTCATCGTACAACCATATCGAATACGGATAAAAGGAAGAAATACATCAAGCAGAAAATGCAGAAAAATCTCAAGATCACTCGGGCGGGATCGGATCATCAGACGGAGGAATAACAAAGAAATCACCGGCGGGGGCATCAACATGAGAGGAGGTGAAGTAGGTACGACAACGATGGATGTATGTCGTGCAGGTAGGTTCGAGCGCGTAGTAGAAGCGATGCGAAGGTCTACCAGGGCTCATCCTCCTCATCTGACTCGGGCTTCTCCTCCATCTTGACCACCTCAGCTATCACCCGCTCTATCTGCTCGGAGAAGACATAATCCATATTACTTGCATTGAACACCCGCCGATCTCTCGGTTGCCGTCCATCAACGATACATTCCAAAACCGACAAGATATTATCTTGGCCATCCCGGATGTCACTCAACATCGCCCTCAAACTATGAGCCATACTATGCCGAGTAATCTCGGAAGAAGACAATCCAGAAAGAACTGAAGCTCGAGGCGGTGTCGATGTGGACCCAGGCTCGGAAACGGGAACAGCCTTCTCTCGACGAATAGGGGGATAACTCTTGGTCTTGTGGTCCGCTCCATACTCCAAAACTCCCGCATCGAGACATAACTGATGTATCAAATGAGGTACTATTAAACTCCGGGTGTAGACCTTCTGGTTCATGGAAATCTCATCGTATAAAGCTTGACCTACATCTACATTCAACCCGAACGTCAAAGCATACAACATCCCAAGATCACCGATATGGAAATGTGTGAGATTATTCTTCGAGATCGAGGCGACTTTGAATAAAAGCGGCATTGGACTCTCCAATCCTCGGTCCATGTTGTTGTGACCAACTCCTTTCTCTCCGGCTATTGGGTCTCATTGTCCAAGCCACATCCGGACAAACCCGTAATCTCAACTCCTCCATCGGGTCACGACCATCCTCACGTTGCCTCCTTGCAATCTCCTCCTTATAATCTAAACCCTCAAAAGCCGGTAAATTATATTTCTTATTAATGACCTCGGCCGAAAAGGGACCGTAACACCTCGCACCATAACGCACTTTTTTAGCTAAGTCCGCCTCGAAAAAGTTGGCATAGAACTCTCGGACAATAGAATCATTGACAAGAGTAGATGGAATTTTGTCAAGGTGACCACTTCCTAGTCTTGAACATCCGAGCGAAAGTAGGATCAACTTGAGATCGTTCACCTCCTGTCAAAAATAAGACTTACGGTTGAGTAGTGCTTAGTGTAGGCGTCATGGGCCAAAGGATTGACAAACCGACGAGGCATCGAAGAGGGTAATAGTCTTAGACTTTTTCTTAGGAGGTGCTCTCGGTTCGAGCTCGTCTTGCACAACATCCTCCTCACCACCCTCAACTCTAGACGGCTTGGCTCTAGATGACTCCTCACCACGAGTACCTCGAGACATCCTACTCTCGGGGGCGACATCATCATTCTCGATGATCGAGGTGGAGGAAGAATCATCCCGTAAATTGGCTCACGGCTTGTTGAGATGTTCTAGGCGGTTGATCTCTAAAGACTATGCCTCTGTTAGGGTCCAATTCGGATGGATCAAATTCGGGGCGTTGCCGTTTACCTTTCTCCCGTGCTAACCGCTTTACCATAACGTTTCACAATTTCCTTCTTGCGCACCATTGTCAAGCGTAAATCTAAACCAAACCATTCACACAAATGGTTACCCGTTTATCGTCCAAATCGGGATTTCAATTCAACAATATCAACCCATCCACCACAACCATCATCACCACATCATCACAACACCAAAACAGGAAGAAAACAGCAACAAAATGAGATAAATTTCAAGAAAATGAGCCGACCCGAAGATCGAACTCACAAAAAAATTGAAAGAAATCAAGAAAAGTCGCTACAAACTTACCAAAGATGTTGAGTAGATGAGGATAATGCTTTGTAGACGTCCAAAACAACCCAAATTGACCCCAAAAATCCGATTTTTCTTGAACAAGGTCGGACTAAACAGGTGGCCGATTCTCTGAAAATATGGAATGTTGGGGGATTTGGTTTTGAAAATTGATGAGAGGGTGTCAGGGGCGTCCTATAGCACTTGAAATCGCCCAATTTGGTGTTGAATCAAGGGATTTAGGTTGAGAGGAGGGCAAAAGTCGGGTGTGGCGGTTTGAAATTCGAAGGAATGAGGTTCATGGCATGAGGGTATATATAGAGCGAGTGGTGGGCGCTCGTCCAACTTCGGCGGACGGGCGTCATGTCTAGAAATGTGATGAAGCTGGCGGGCGTCCAAAGTTCCAGGCAGCTCGTCCAAAGGTTAGATTTGAATACGAGATTGGAGGAGTTATCCGGACGGGCGTCCATCTTTCTAGGCGAGCGTCGGCTAGTAAAATAGTCTGAGGATTGAAGAGCTCGTTGCCAGGCGGGCGTCCCATAACTTGACGGGCGTCCAGGAAAACGAGGGGGCGTCCATAATCACTGCAGGCGGGCGTCGATCAAGAAAAATGCAAAATTGTCTAAATAAATTATCATATAAAACAACTAAATCACGAAACTTTTATTCTTGATAATTTAAAAATCAAAGGTACAATACGGAAAATCATGAAAGAACTTGAAAATAAAACAAACACAAATAAAACAAAGGTTGCCTCCCACCAAGCGCTTCCGTTTTACGTCGGGGCTCGGCGAAAGCAAAACTAACTAAGAAAACCACTAATCTCGTAGATCTCGTCCCAATCCACTAAGCGAATGAGGCGTCGAAGCATGTCGATAGCGGAGGAAGTCGTACTCATCCTGCAAACACCAATCCTCACCAGCTACCTCAACACCTCTAAAATGCTCAGCCCGCAGCACTAGTGCCAAATCCGTCAGCATAGGATCATTAAGGATCGTGTAAGGACGTCCTATGGCCTCCTGCAACTCCTCAGTCGTGAAATCGCTGCCTCCCGAACAAGGCGGAACAATGATAACGTACGTGATGGTCTTAACCTGAATGCTAATGTCGAAATCTACATGAAGAACTACAGTGCCTCCTGGTCCATCATCTACTGTGATCAGCGGGATCCGACTAATGAGTGGGAATTCCTCAGGGCGAACTCCGTAAAGATCCATATCTAGAAAGCAACTACTGACAGAGAGAAACATTAAAGCTTAGTAAATCTAACTAAAACAACAAGCGACAACAAAAAGAACTAAGGAAAACCAAAACAAGATTGGATATCTAGGATGCCCCCTAGTGGCGCTTTTGGTTTATGTCGTTAGCTCGACACCATTTAAACTCAGCCTGGGTCAGGCCATTTTGGCTTTTTGCCGGTCATCCTATCGACAGAAGTCTTAACAGAATTATGACTACAGAAACAACGGTGCAAACTCGGGATCCGACCCACCCATCTCTCCCAGGCCTGTTTGATCTTCTTTCTGACTGTGGCTCTTTTCCGTGCTTGATTCTTCTTCAAGGCCACTTCCTTCCAATATTGTTCCATGTCCCAGCTTCCGGCAAAAACTTCAGCTGGTGATTCAGCAGTAGCATCAGAAAATAGGTCTGGGGAGAACTCGTCGCAATCATCGACTCCTGACGTGATACAACCAAGCAAATCAAGGAATTTAACTATCTCGGGTGATTCCTTCGGTTGGCCAATGTAGTGTTTGCATCGTTGACCATTTACCTTGAAAGGCTGATCACCAATCCCCTTAAGTTCCAAAACGCCGCTAGGAAAGACAGACAGGACCTCAAATGGACCGGACCAACGCGTCCCTTAGCTTTCCAGGAAAAGATGCGACTGGAATTGTATAACAATACCGGCTCCCTGCGTGAAACTCCTTTTTCTTGATTTTTTATCATGAAGGAATTTCATTCTTTCCTTGCTTATCCGTGAACTCTCATAAGCTTGGAGCCTGAACTCGTCCAATTCATGTATCTGCTGGAGCCTACGTTCTCCACAAGCTTGGGAGTCGAAGTTTAGGAACTTAGTTGCCCAATAAGCTCTATGCTCCAATTCTACTGGCAAATGGCATGGCTTTCCATAAACCATTTGGTATGGTGATGTACCCATAGGGTTTTTGTATCGCGTCCTGTAAGCCCACGGTTACATCATCCAGCTTAGGACTCCAATCCTTTCGATGGGAGTTGACAGTTTTCTCGAGGATTTTCTTTATACTCTGATTACTACGCTCAACTTGCCCACTGGTCATAGGGTGATATGGTGTGCCACTCTTATGCTTAACACCATACTTAGCTAACGAGCTATCCAGGGTTTATTAATGAAGTGTGAACCTTCATCGATCGAGCTCTAGGGCGACCAAACCTCGTGAAAATGTTCCTCTTGAAAATTTCATGACCGTTTATGATCATTCGGTGGAGTTGCGGCGACTTCTACCCATTTAGATACGTAGTCTACACAGACCGAGAATGTATTTATTTCCGCATGAAGATGGAAATGGTCCCATAAAGTCAATGCCCCATACGTCAAACACTTCACATTCCAAAATGGGTTTAAGCGGCATATCATACCGCCTGGTCAAAGTGCCGGTCCTCTGGCACCTATCACGACCTTTGCGAAAGCTTGATATCTTTAAAGATTACGGGCGGTAAAAACCACATTGAAATATTTTGGCAGCGGTTTTCCACAGTTGAAATGGCCACCGAGTGGGACCACTATGACATTGCTCAATAATATCCGTTGCTCGGATTCGAGGACACACCGCGAAGCAACCCATCCTGCGAGATCTTGAGCAGATATGGTTCTTCCCGGACATAGTACTTTAGATCGAGAAGAACTTCTTCTTCTCCTGGTAAGAGAATTCGAGTTGAGATAGCCGAGTGAAGATAATTGACAATCGAAGCATACCAGGAGGGTCGGGAGTGTGGACATCCATGTTCATAAGCGCTCGAAGAAGGGTAATAAAGATCAATGTCCTGGGAGTCTTCCTCGATTCTTGGCAAAACTCTCGAAATATGGTCCGCTACGGTGTTTTCACTACCCGTATGTCCTTGATGTGAACATCGAATTCTTGTAGTGTAAGAATCCATCTCAGCGATCTCGGTTTAGCATCCTTCTTGTTCATCAAGTAACGCAAAGCCGCATGATCGATCCATACAATCACCTTGGCACCAAGCAAATAGTCATGGAACTTATCCATGGAAAACACAAGCGCTATGGTTCCTTTTCCGTAGTGGTATAGTTTGTTTGAAAATTGGATTCAAGGTATGACTTGCGTAGGAAATAGGTTGGAACTTACCATTAATCCTTTGCCCCAATACAGCACCAACAACGTAATTGGAGGCATCACACATTAGTTCAAATGGCATGTTCCAATCCGGAGAAATCAGGATAGGGGCAGAGGTTAAACGCTGTTTTAGCTCTTTGAAGGCATTTTGACAGTCATTATCGAAATTGAAAGTGATGTCATCTTTCAAGGTAAAGTTGATAAAGGTTTAGATATTTTTGAAAAATCTTTTATAAATCTCTATAGAACCCCACGCATGACCAAGGAAACTTCTTACTTCTTTCATGTTTAGGGTAATTCATCTTTTCAATAGCTTCATCTTAGCTTTATCAACCTCTATGCCTTTAGCGGAAATCTTGTGACCTAAAACAATCCCTTCGGTTACCATAAGATGGCACTTCTCCCAGTTGAGAACCAAGTTCTTCTCCACACACCTTTGCAGTACTTTGTCTAGATTTTCAAGACAGTCCGTAAACGATGTGCCAAACACCGAGAAGTCGTCCATGAATACCTCCATGCATTTCTCTATAAGTCCATCAAAGATAGCCAACATACATCTTTGAAATGTAGCCAGTGCATTACAAAGTCCAAGGGCATTCGCTTATAAGTGAAAGTACCATAGGGGCGGTGAAGGTTGTTTTCTCTTGATCTCATCGGGTCAATAGGGATTTGGAAATACCTGAATAGCCCCGTCGAAACAGATGAAAGCATGCCACCTTAAGCGTTCCAACATTTGGTCTATGAAGGGGAGAGGAAATGGTCTTTTAAGGTCACCTCATTTAGCTTCCTATAATCTATACAGACTCTGTACGCAGTGACTAATCTGACCGCTACCTCCTCACCTTTGTCATTCTTTTCAATGGTAGTACCTCCCTTTTTAGGTACCATCTGAGTGGGGGACACCCAATCGCTATCAGCTATCGCATAAATGATCCCCATATCCAACGACAATAATCTCCTTCTTCACCACTTCTGCATGTGTGGGTTTAAACGTCTCTGCGGTTGTCTTATACTCTTTGCACCTTCTTCGGTTCTAATCTTATGCATCTGACGCGTCTGGAGATATTCCTCTTATATCACCTACACCTTGCCAACCGAAGGCTTTCTCATTTTCTTGAGCGTCCAACCAACTCATCTTCATCTTCTGGCGGCGAGTGTAGAGGAGATAATCGAGTGGCGCTTCGCCTTCTCTCAAGAAGATATACTTGAGATCTTGAGGTAGAGGTTTTAGAACAAGGTCCTCGGGGTTCCTCTGGCTGGTCTCTTGGCTTCCCCTTGTTTTAGATCTTCCTACGATAGGGTCAAAAACTCTTGCCTCAAGCAAATCGACTTCTTCTTAGGGGAAAGAGTTCTTTGAGAGAAACACTGTGTCCTCTTCACAAGCTCTTCTCCATAAGCGACCTCTGGCTCGTCCAGAGTGTAGTCGTGAAATCGTCTGGCGTTTCAATCACAAAGCCTGAGGATTTTCGAGGAAGGTGCTCTCGAGAGCTTTAACTACACTGTGTAGCGTGCTTCCTCGTCCCCAACACGTAAAGTGACAAATCTGCGTCGCAATCTATAGAAGCTCTGGCGGTGGATAGGAAAGGTCGTCCCGGGAGGAGGGGTATCTTCTTCTTTAGTGTCCAGGCGTACCAATCACGGGAAATGTAAATTTGTCTACTTGGACCGAGAAGGTCTCTAAGCACTCCTTCGGCTCTCTTGAAAGATCTGTGCATAAATTTGGATACTTATGGGGGTAGGCTCCAATAGATGGTCAAGGTGTAGTCTCTTGCATGACAGAGATAGAGACATCGAGACTAATGGATGCTCCTAAATCACCACAGAGAGTTTGGGAAACTTAAATCCTTGATCTGCAGTTAAGACAAACTTTCCCGGATCATTGCGCTTCTTAGGAATTTCTCCGTCGGTGATAGCGGAGCATTCCTCTCCCAATTTTTCTCCATTTCACCCAAATTCTTCTTTGAAGAAACAACATCCTTCACAAACTTGGCGTGCTTAGGCATCTCAACCAACACTTGAGATAAAGGCAAATTTACTTGGGTGTTTCTTAGTAGGTTGAGTACCTTCTCGTACTTTTGTCTTGAGATAATGAAATGTTTTGCTTTCTTGGCGGAAATGGGAGCTTATTCAGATTCCTCTTGGAAAAGACTCTTACAGGCGAGGAAGCTCTTATAGCTTTGTCCTCAAGATCCTTCCACCTCACCATCTTTTCTATCTTTTTACTCGTCAGAGGATCATTCGCCTGAGTGACTTTCTCCGGTTCATCATCTTGGTTTTCAATCACCTGAGATCTCTTTCCTGCTTCAATCTCATTTTCATCTTTCTCTTCATCCAGGTCAGGGGACTGCGATTCTTCCCCTCCTACCGAATCAGGGGTAGGAGGGTTTACTCGTTCCACAGTTACATCAGTAACCAGGGTGTTGTTGCAATTGTGTACCGGATCTCAGGTTCATAGCATTTGACTCCTCTTGTCCATAGGGAGTAATGGGTGCGAGCTCGGCACAGTGGTTTGTTCCTGCTTCCGCCTGGGCTGCATGCCCACTTTTAGGATTTTTTTCTGTAAAACTAGGCAGCTGACCTTGAGGTCAGGCAACTAATTGTTCACCCAGTTGTCTAATTGTCTTTCTAAGTTCTTCATCGTCCTCTGTTGCTCTTCATACTACGCCGCTTGTAGGGGTAGTACCATAAGTTGAGGAGTCCTGAGTAGAGGCGATTCTCTTTGTGAGTTTTGATTAAGCGGGCCAGGTTGGATTTGTTTTGGTTGAGAATTTGAACTTTGACTCGAGTTGGGATTACGGTAGTAGGTATTGCGAGTGGTATTACGTCCCGAATTTTGAGTGCGGTTTTGGTCAAAACCTTGATTACGAGCATAATTTCTATTCGGTTGTAGTTCGACCTTGAGAGTTATTACGGTTTGAAAATCTGCAGTTCTGCGGGCGGAAAAATTGTTTCTCTCATTTCCACCATTCAAGGGGCATGTTGCGAAATGTGACCTCTAAGCCCACAGGTATAGCGATTCACCCGAATCATCTTGCCTCGTTTGTTGGGCAGCATTGGCTTGAAAGGTGGGGATGGGAGTGTCTTGACAATGGTCAGCGATGTGACGATCGATAACGATTATCACAAGAGAATACTTGTGCATTACATTGGAGAGAGGGTTGATTTTGATTTTTACTCATGGTCAAAGCGAAAGTTGAGCTGCGGTGCAATCATTTGACCATGATTACGGTTGTTGACTTCTTCGATTTTAGGTGCGGCGAGGAGCGTTGGTGATTGATACGTAGGTGCATAGTTGTACTAGCTATATCTTTCAAATAACTCCCACCCTTGCGTGGGGTTTTCTTCAAGAAGACTCCTCCAGGATGAGGAGTTGACCATTCCTTTAGTGGACTCATTCGGACCAATTGAAGAAAATATGGACCTTTCTCTGCAAATCCATTCCATGATGGGGCACTTGTTCAACAAAATTTTGAAACGCTTCCATGCTTCAAAGAACGATTCATCACTCAGTTGATGAAAATTTGAGATCTCGTTAAGACATTGAGCTTTGTCTTAGATGGAGGAAAATATTGGGCCAAAAATTGACTTTCGAGTGGGCCCAAGTTTGGATGGATTCGAAGGAAGAGATTTAAACCATTCCATTGCTTAAAGGTGTGATCGAACTTCTGTTTAAAGGTGTAATTGATTATGTGAAGCGGTATACTCCTCAAATTAACAAATTCCCCTCATACGAGTGCACAAATTTGTTCTATGCCTCCTCCTCGGTAAAACCTCAATTAAACCTAATGATTTGACATGATAATCTCTCGAGTATAAATATTCTGTCCCTGGATAAGAAAGAGGGTTCCGTTTGTCAGACGGCCAATTTTACCTTCCAGTCTTTCTACTCTTTTCTCATATCCTAACGTCTCTGGTCAGTTCATGATTAGGTTATGTCTCTGTCCATACTGGTTAATTACGTCAATACGAACATCAATTAGTCCAAATAGAAAAAGATTCATCATATTCAATCTTTAATTAAATTTTAACATAGTCATCATCCATTTCCCTAAAAGATCAAAATAGCTCAATTACATGTCTTGGCTAGTTGTATAATTAGCCTATAATCATTATTAAACTAATGTATAGATATTTATATAAACAACAAACATAATAACATTAGAATATTACCGATTCTGATTGTTGAAGTGGGATTTTTTCCTCTAGATGTAACAACATGACTATGAATTCAACAATCTTCGATAATTACTCTAAATATTACAACGATACTAATACTTCTTTTTATGGCAGAATGCCTACTGAAATAATATTTACAGAGAGTAGATAAGATAATATATATATATAGATAGAGATATATATATATATATATTGGTACCCCCTTCTTTCTTAATAAATGAGGCTTATTATTATTATTTGAATGAGAAATACGAAGTTTTAAATCGAGATTTAGTGTATTGAGTATCACAATAATTTATTTCGTTCTTTTATAATAATAATCTGATTAAACCACGATAAATAAATTCGATAAATGAATAATCTCGTTAAATGAATAATTTTCTCCGATTCGACTTGGATAAAAGGCTTAAAATAATATTCGATAAATGAATAACCTCATTAAGCGAATATTTTTTGCGGGTCTCGAGGGTATTCATTTATCGAGGTTTAACTTAATAAAATGAATCTGGATGCTAAATATGATTGTAGTTGAAAATATATGTATGAAGTGAAAAGTGCTTCTTCACAATAACTATATCTCTTTCTCTATATAACACCTCGACAATTCCATATTTCTGCAGGGGTTCGAGGCATAAAGATTAGTGATGTAACATTTCAGGATGTCCATGGAACATCTCGCCACTCAAATTCTTTGTGAAACTTGATTGCGACAAACAAAATCCTTCGACCAAATTATACTTGATCAAGTCAATCTTGCTTACAACAATGCATTTGCTATATCCTCATGCATTAATCTTTGGTGGGATTTGCCTTTGGAGTTATTCAACCCACTTTGCTTATAATTAATTAGTAGAGTTTCACAAGAGATATGAATATTCAAACATATCGTTTGGTTAGTTATGATACACATTTGTTTAAGGTTTGGAGGATTTTGTATAAGGCTTCATTGTATTATAGGAAAAATGAAGCTTTGTAAATTTGATTTTGTAACTCTTGTTGTAGTCCATTGGTTTGGATTAGTGAAGCCATTTGTATGAGTAAAATAAAAAAATGAGCCCTATAATACAATTATTTCCATGTAGGATAATATTTCGAATACAAAACATTCTTTAACAATTGATATATATATATATATATATATATATATATATATATATATATATATATATATATATATATATATATATATATCTGATCGACCATGATAGTTTGAACAAGTTTCTTGTATAATGTTACGCTACTATGAGCTGCAGCAGTACCTGTAAGACAAAGCAAATGTTAGTAGTCCCGGAGTTCTATCATCGGAAAAACCCTCCAACGTTCAAGTCAATGATGTGACTATAAAGTGGAAAAATGTAATCTGCAACAAGAGTGACCAAGTATGGAAGTCACGTCACTGGCAATGGATGGAGAGGACCCTTTTGTATATTGAGTTTTGGTGTGGTTGAGGTCCAACCGTTGAAGAGAGTGTATAGGAGTAGTTATGTCGAAATGATGATTGACTTCTACCCAATGCAAGCTTGATCTAGTGTGGTGGATTTTTGTAAACGAAACAAAGAGACAAGTAATAAAAATCCGGTTAGTAAGCTCCAAGTGCAAAGCTTGTAGTAAAGCGATTATTCGGGTCGATCCCACGAGGAACGTGAGGTTGAATGTGTTTTTAAGTTTAAGCTAAGCGTGTCACGAATTAATAATTTAAGGTTTACCAAATAATGGGGAGAAAAGCGGGGCGAACAAGGATTCACAATTCAAGAAAGCAATAAAGGCTTCTAATTTCCTACGCATGCAAATCAACTAAAGGCCAAGATTAACCTATACCCAATGCAAATTACTAATTTCTTAGATAATTTGTTTATCAACTTTATCAAAGATTGATTCTTCAAGCACGATAGGCATAAATTCTTTCGAATCTATTATCTAGGTTAACAATTTGATAACTTTCGTTTTTAGACAAATTGATTAAAAGCCGAATACTATTCTTGGTGATCTAGAGTCCATTCAACTATCGTCAAACAAATATCACAGGCTTTATCTATCGATATAAAGCACAAAATAAACGCATAATAAAAATCGACCTTTTATTGATTGCAAAAGCGAAAATAAGAAAACCAAACACCTCTTGAATCGCTTCACCCGTTAAATCCAACCTAAGAGTTTAGCTACTCATAATAATCTTCAAATCAAAAAGGTGTTTTGATTGCATAAAAAAAACGAAAAAGAAAGAACAAAGCTGCTGCTATGAAATTCGGCTGTCAAAAAAAACGTATCTCCTAGGGTTTGGGGCGCTGCTGCTTAAATAGGAAAATAAGTCGGCTAGGTCAAAACTAGGTCGGTTTGCTTCGCTTTCGATCGGCGTTGGGCGCCCGTTTGAAGATCCGGGCGCCCGTCCATAATGTCGGGCGCTAGCAAGGCGCTTCGTCCGAGATGCCGTCAAACTCTCTGTTCAACTTTTCTCCCTGGGCCTTTCGTTTACTTTATCGACGCCCGTTCTAATCTGGGCGCTTTCGTCTACCTATCTGACGCTTGATCCTTTGTTGAAATCTTGATGTTTCCATCTTTATCTTCTTTTCTTCTCTATCAATTCACCATTTTCTCTTTAACTTGAATTAGCTCAAAATTCATCAACATTTGATCATCAATTGAGCCACATAACTGTACTACATGACATCAAAAACACCGCAAAGCATAACATAACTCCAATAAACATAAAATCATAATTAAAACATATGAATTCACCAACTGCGATTAACTCGTTAAAAATGTCATTTGTTCAATAATTCCATCTAAACACGTGATTTCCATGCAATTCATACGTATGTGGAGGAAAATATTATAAAATATAGCGTTATAACCCAAGTAAATTCACCTTAACATCTAGAGGTTGGCAAGTGACGGGGAAGACATGTGTTGTATCCGTTGTAGGGATATTATGGGTGACTTGCTCTAGGATCCTTTACTTTGAAGGTATGACCACGCCAATATGTTGATTTTAGGTTTGTTTAGGAATAGATCTGAGCTCTATTACATTGAGGTCGAGCTCATTTATCTTTGAGATCGTGTTCGAACACTTAGTATAAAATGTGGGCAAATGAAGTTTGGGTGGTAACCTGGGCGATATACACTAAGGTGGTCTTATGGTCGTAAATCTTGTTGTCACGAATGCCACGTGTATCTTTGCCGACACCCCACGTCAAAACCCCTCGGATCGGTGTTGGGATATATTCATAGATCACGAGAATAGGTCTTCTTATAGGTGATGTTGCATGAGCCAAAGGTTGATTTTGATCCGTTCTTGATGATTGGCTATCAGCGTGTTTTTTGCTTCGTTTCTTGAAATCCGAATCACCGTTTGATTTATTTGAGACACCTTTATGGGAAAAATTTCAAACCTTTAATTGAGGCATTGTTTTGAGGTGACTCTTTGCCATCCCCTTTCATTTGGGGCTATAAAGGAGGTTTTCTTCTTCAAAGTCCTCATCGACTTTTTTCATCTTCATTATATTCTTATTGTCTCCATATGTTATATCCTTATCACATCATGCTCTAATATGAGTTTTTGTTTGTCCATATTATATGTTGTCAAGAGTGTACTAGGAAAAGCTGTTGTTCTAACCTTAGCGCGGTTTATGACTCCTTGAGGCCAACCTGAAAGGCTTGGCGTCGTATCTCTACAGTGAAAGATAACGAAATTTTCGTTGTTCTTTCGAGCACGCGTGAAGTTCGACTTGATGTCATGAACTTGACTTCTTTTGAGAGAACACTAAGGAGGGTAAAAAAGATTTAAGCTGTGATAAGGGTTCCTTCCAAAGACAAGGAATCAAGAAACCTTTCCCTAGTATATCTGAAGGAGCTTCTCTTGAACCTATTTTATTACACGCATGCAGGCCTCATCTCATCTCCTGTTATCTCACGAATTACTAGCAAAGTACTAGGTCAATATTAGCATAGCTAGAGGCGAGTCAAGGTCGATCCCACGAGAGACATTGCAACAACACCGATAGTGAATCGTTAACCAATTAAGAACACACAAAGTGCTATTTGACCAACATAAATACATAAAAGAAATTGGTTTTTCTCTTCCTCACCGATCCCCAACTTGGTGTACTTAATCATCATGTTTACTTTTCCCGTAATTCCTCGATTCAACGAACTTATGTTTTAATCCCATTTTAGCTCTGAGTGCAATCTCCTAACCTCATTTACTTCCGTGGGTCGGACAATAAACGTCTATGTGCGATTAACCTTCTTTGTCGATTATTTTAACTCACTGCGCAATAAGTTCTCGAAAGTGCGAGGCTCAAGACCGAGAACCTCCTAAGTAGCTATCGTGGATTGACTAGCACGTTCTGAGGATGCGATTATTATGCCTTAACTAACACTTCACCTTGTAAGTCCTTCATGTTAATTCACAGTACAATAAGCGATTGTCTGATCTAATCTATTGTTAATTAAACATGTCAATCAACGTGAATGATCTTTGAATGTCGGACTTAAGGTGACTTAAAGTTTCCTCACAATTGCAATATAGACCGTCGCAACTGCGAGTGCGGCGGTTTCCACTTCTAGAATTTCATAGTTTTGTTCTGATTAATTTTGGTAAATTATGGTTCGTTTAAACATTCAGATTAACTATATCGCATAAATCTAAGCTAATCTACCATGATAAAAACATAAAGGAACGTTCCAAGTTTCATACATTTATCGATGGCGGATCTAGCTTGATCGACTCAAGCTAGTCGATAGCTTAGAAAAGAAAACCAAGGGAAAGAACTCGAAATAAAACCCAAGAACTTTATTTCATATAAACTTGATAAAAGATTTTGAGGTACAATTAAGTATATGTTACAATGGACTGGTACAAACTTTATATAGAGCTGTAAACCGACTTAGACTTGTTAAACCTTAACCCGACTTAATGCAAAAACATGCGGCTTCTCTTTTTTACTTTCCAAGGCTTGATGTTACAATTTAGGGCATCCGCATTTGCGGCCCAACTTTGGCTTTTTCGGCCGATGAGACTTCTCAATGGACTTCTCCACTTCGGCCCAATGCCTTTTAATAGATCGGGTCCGTCTTTCCCAGCTCCAGATTACGGTACACCTAAAAATCACGGAAAACAAGGCATAACACTACCATCTACGGGGGATAATTATGTAAATGCAGAATTAGTAACCAAGGAACAAGCACAACAATCGACATATATTTCATACAATAATCAAACTATCTCTAGTCAATTGAGCACGATTAAGGGTAAATAATGTGTAGTTTATAGTAATAAATATGGTGTGGTCAACTACCCCTTTAGCATTTGATCGTCTCGATCAAAAAGCGAAAGAAAATGAACTCTCGGACCAATATAAAAGTTAATTAAAAACATCTATGTGTCACAAAGTCAAGATAAGAATCACGTCAACTACTATTCATAAGTAACACATTAAAAATATTCAATTCCACGAACCGGTGTGTGTGTGTAAACTAACTCTCAAACCATGATAACGTAGATAGAATCATATTATATCAACTTCAGAGAGTCGAACTAGCAAATCAAAATTTTTTCCACTTTACACCATTGATTTTATAATTTTGATTCATTTATTTTTAATTCGTAGGTCGAGTCAAGCTGGACAAGACGGATCGAGAACCAAGTACTACTCAAGGCTCTGTTTATCTTATTTACTTATTATTTTTGCTTGAGGGCCGGGTAGATTGTCAAGAAGAAACTTGCCTTTGGTGGTTCCCAAAGCAAGAACTTTATCAAATCTAACACCAAACATGCTACCTCTTTCCATAGAATTTTATTCTTTTTTGGGCAAAGTGGACACTCTCAAAAATCTATCTATCCTCACAGTGCGCTCAATTTGATAAACTACCAAATTTGTTTATCCTTAGCGCTTATAAGATCCACAACATAACCTAAATTACCATAGGTAGGACACAACTCGGAAAACTAGAGTCAACACAAGTCAAAATAATACATCATTTATACTACACACCTTGAAGAGTGAGTTATATGTGCTTAATTGGTGGTTCGAGAAAAAAGAATATGCGGTTAATATGCAACTACTTCAAAAGTTGACACGACTTTCATCCGTTCATCCGTGAAACAAAGATGTAATTAATTAGCTCAAAAGATCAAAGACTTAATATCATTTACAATCTTACGAAAGCGACTCAAGGGTAAAGTGGTGAAAAGTGCATAAAAAAGAGTTGATTAGTCAAAAATTGATGAAAGACATAGTCGAAAGCTAAGTGGCGTTCTAACCCCACTTAATCAAAACATTGTCCCCACGAGTGAGTGAAACATTGTTTTCCTTTAAATATTGTATATGAAATATTGATTGATAGCCATCATAACATAAACAATAGCGTAAAAATAAGTTGTGACAATTATCAAAAAAATTTATTCACACTTGTGTCGGACAAAAAAGCATGTCAATCGGTAATAAATATCAAAATAACGAGTTTAACGGAAAAAAATAGAAGAAAATCGTTTTATAGTGGAAAATATGTCTTTTTTTCAAATATGGGTGATTATGGGTGGTTTATAAGTGGAACCGCCCGTCATGCGATTTATGGGAGGGTGAAGAGGCGGGTGATGGGCAATATGGACAAGCGTAAACTCATACTAGAGTATGTGATAAGGGATATAGCATATGGAGGCAATAAGAATATAGTGAAGATGAAAAAATGTTAGGATCAAGTGCTTACCCGTTGTACTAAAACCACACATGAAGCGAAGAGTGTTGAACCCAACAATCTCCCCCAAGCACTGCCCGGCCTAAAGCGCACAACATCTTTGTTGCGGGATTGAATCCATGGCCTCGCTCGATACCAGATTGTTAGGATCAAATGTTTACCATTGTACTATATCGATTTGGTGTTAGTATAGATGCAACTATATTTCATTATACCACACCCTAACAGCGCCCGCGGTTCGAACCCGCGTGGCGAACAAAGTCTTGAACTCAACAAAAAGTCGATGAGGACTTTGAAGAAGAGAAAACCTCCTTTTATAGCCCCCAAAGAAAGAGGATGGCAAAGAGTCACCTCAAAACAATGCCTCAATTAAAGGCTTGAAGTTATTCCCATAAAGGTGTCTCAAATAAATCCAAAGGTGATTTGGATTTCAAGAAGCGAGCGATAAACACACCTGATAGCCAATCATCAGGAATGGATCAAAATCAACCTTTTGGCTCGTGGAACATCACCTATAAGCAGATCCATTCTCCGATTTATGAGTATATCCCAACACTGATCTAGGGTGTTTTAACATGGGTCAGATCGGCCACCATACACATGGCACTCGCACAACAGAACTACGAGCACAATACCACCTTTGTGTATCGTCCAGCATCATTTGCCCATATCTTATACAAGTGTCTGGAGCACATTCTCGGCTGTGAGCTCGACCTCGATTGTAATAGAGCTCGGTACATATTCTAAACAAACCTAAAATCACTAGATCGGGCGTGGTCATACCTCAGGAAAGGATCTTAGAGCGAGTCAGCCTAATATCCTACAACGGATACAACACATGTCTTCCCTGCCACTTGCCATCCTCCATATCAAGCTTGCATTGGGTAGAAGTCAATCATCATTATTACATAACTAGTCATATACACCTATAAAGCGGTTGGACCTCAACCACACTGAAAACTCAATATACAAAAGTGGAAATTGGAATTATACCTATAGTTTAAAATAAAAGCAAAATCTATACCCCTCCAAATAAAAAAACTCTCCTATCCTCCGCTAAAAATGGCGAAACCGCTTATAAACTTTCTAGGTGTCCAATCTAACCGGCGGTGTACCGGGTCAATTGTAGTCTAGTAAGTGGTCAGGTCGTATCCACGAGGATTGTGAGGTTGAACACCAAAAGCTATTATTATCTTGATCTATGTCGCAAATTAACAAGAAGGTAAATTTATCTAAAATCTACTACTACAAAGGGTGATAAAATTATAAAAGGCCTAGCCAAGACAATGTATTGATCAAGTATATCTCTACTAGCATCAGGAATGAACTACCTACCAACCTTCCATTAGTGTTCAAGTGTGTGTTACAGGTGCACTCTAAGCTAGTAGTTTCCCATCAATCTGAGTGAATGAAACTACTCTTTGTCTCCTCCTTGGTCTAAGAACCACTAGACCTAATGATTCAAAATCATTAAGATCTTGAATGCAATGACAATGTCAATAATCCCGGATAAGAAATCAATTCCAATTAAGTTCAATTTTACCTTCCGTTCCTTCTTCTTCTCCACACCTAATATCTCCTTCGGTCTCAACTAAGTGTGTGTGCTAGTGCTAGATGATCAATCCAACACAAACAAGCAATACAGGCGCAAATAGGAAAAGGTAACAACAACACAATAAGCTATGAAATATATGAATTAACATTCCCAATCAACTAATAGAGATCAATAACTATCACAACAACATCATTTTGGCTAGTTACAAATTTAACTACTCATTACTACAATCACTAACACGTTGAAATTAGTATTCATAGCAATAAGATTATCAAAACAAAAATAAAACTAGAATATTAGCGATTACAACCGTTGAATTGTAAAGAAGAAGGCTTGCATTTTCCTTCTAGAGCTTCCATGGAGAAACCCATCAAGATGTTGAATTCCTTCCAACGGCAAGCTTGCTTCCATCTCGGTGAGCTTGATGGAGGTTGCACCAATTTGTTGAGCTTCTTCCACGTAAGATACACCAAGAAATTAGACTAACATTCTAGGATTATATTTGTGATGAAATTAGCTAAATATTGTAACTAATTTTGGCTCTAAGAGCCTTTAAATGATGGTGCTGCAAGAAGAAAGAAGAAGGGAAGAAGAAGATGGGGTTGAAAGAATTGGGAAAATGCGATCGAGAATGAGTATTTATCTTTGGCCTGCTTCGTGGCATTCCGCGTCTTCGCTGCAAAGATCCGGCACGCGCCCGGTATAACCAGACTCAGACTTTTCTGCAACGATTTGGCGCGCCCGCCAAAGTCCGGTTCTGCATTTGGTTCTTCTGATAGTTCGGTAAAATTATCATAACTTGAGTTGTAGACCTATGATTGATGTGATTCAAATTGAGTTGGAAATCTCGTTTCTTGATCTACAACTCTTATGAAGAAGTCTTCCCCAGAAAATTCCTTTAAGTGGGGTCAAATGTCCGTTGAAGATAGGCTACGGTAGAAGCACTATGGACAATTGATCCGTTTGAATCCGATACCTTCCGGCACACTCTTCTAGCCCTCAAAAGGCGTGTTTTAGGCTCAACACGTGTAAATCACTCGGGGTCTTGGTCAACCTATAGTCCTGCAATAAATCACCAAAATACTATACGCTCCGGTTACTAAACCGGTACAAAACCTATCAAAATATGATATTTTATATAATAATTACTACCTACATATTTGGATGAAATTAAGCAGTTAATGACTTGAATTGATACAATAATGCTCAAAGTGCTATTAAAATTGGGGTAAAAATCATAATAATGAGCGTCAATTTGTCTCTCATCAATGACGAAAGCTATTTTTCCTTTAGTTTCCTGTAATTGTTTAGTTGTAATTTTCTTCTTTCTAAGAACCTCAAATATAGCTTGTGTTCTTTTTTTTTCTTCTTTCTGTTTTGTCCTTATTTCATGCTGTAATTTCTTATTGCTACAATATATATGTATATGCCTTTTTACAACAATGAAACAAATCTTACAAGATACGAAAAGTCCTACAGCCAAATGCACAACATAACTTTACAAATCGAACTGAAAGGAAATGAGTCTTAGTTTACAAATCAAACTGAAAAATGAGTCTTAACATAACAACAAAGTATGAAGTCTCAAAAGCACCAAGATAAATAGAAACATAGGAAAGGATCTTCAAGCATATCCATGCTCACACAACATCCTCAAAATCAAGATCATCATCCAAACCTTCTGAAAAAGGTAAAACATACAAATACATGCAAAATGGGTAAGTACATTAAGTACTTAGTAAAAGGTAGAAGATATTGAACAATAAATTTTATAGTGCTAGGAAAGTAAATGCATTATTATCAAAGGTTATCTTCATGTAACTAACACAACAATTAAGTATCACTTCAAGGTCATTACACGACGTGAGTTTCTAGTTGTTTCTAACAAAATAATTGGGAAATTGTGATTTAGTTCACACTTCATGGAGCAATTATGCAAAGTAAGAATTGATAAATCTTTGTTGGACTTATTTTAAGTTTTAATGATGAGTGCTAGACTAGGCACATTTATAGATAAAGGCAAAAGATGTCTAGATCAAATGTATAGGTTTATTAGAGTTTGATCTTTGTATAGGTTTGATCAAACAATCATTTTAAGTAGGTCGGTGACTTTATCGTGAGACTTTGTCTTGTCGATAAGGTTACTAGGTCGATAGACTAGTTGGAACCTCTTGAAGATGAAAAGTGATGGTTCAAACTCAGGTTATTGAAGGCTAAGGGATCAAACTTAGTATTTAAAGTCAAGGATATGGAATGAGAATTTAAGAAAGTGCATGATGACCTAAAGCGATTGCATATACCTTGTGTACAATGTCCGAGTTCCATAAGTTAAGTGATGTTTGGAACCTAGTTGTATTCAAATTGGTGTACTCTAACTTCACAATAAAAAGTTAGATAGAAGACAGTCATCAGTGAAGTGTTTTATAAACACAAGAAACTTGAACAAGGCGAGTGACATGCATTTCAAAGAGACTTACATACACGAGAATCTGCTGCTGAATGTAAATCTCAATTTAATCAAAGGTTACATTGGAAGATTACAAGGATAATGATGGATTACAAGCCTTGATATTGTCAACAAACCAATGGTCAAGATTAAAGAAACGTTGGAAAGATTTGAGCTTTATCCAATGGACTACAAGTCAAAGGTGGACATCACAAAAAATCATCAAAAGTAAATCGATGCAAGGTCGATTACTATGTCTGAGGACATAAAACAAGTCAAGATGGGGACAAATCACGAAGCGGCTATGTTTTGAATTTCAAACATAAGTCACGGAGATTCTCACATATAAATAGAAGACTCTGATTCGGATACAAGTGATGAAAATAACAATCTATCTTAAGCTATCAAGTTTATTATCAAGAAATCACCTTCTACGACATTCAGGCTTGAGCTTAAAGCTCTTGATCCGAAAACTCTTCAAGTGTAACTTTCTATATCAAGTTATATCAAGTTCACACACTTGAAGATATCAAACTCTTGATCATTTCATCACGATCAATCTGCATTTGTTGAATCATTCACTGATTCAAACTTTTTTTTGCCAAGAAACCTGCTGAAGATAGAAAGCACTTAGGTGTCAAGAACTATTGTTTGTGGTGGAGGTGGTGAAGAGGCAATCCTACCTTCAAGGATTAGTGGAATACTTTGGGCAAAGAATCCTGCCCGTTTCAAGTGTTGAGTTTGTGCAAGCCATAGTTATTGGTGAAGGACGAGGCGACTTAGGGATTTTTGTAACTACAACCTCAAATATCTCTAGTGAATTTCCTCCAACATCACAAGAGAAGAGTGGGTGGACCGGATTACACCACTGGGAACCACTTTATAAAATTTGCCTACTTACTTTCTCGCACTTTATTTCGCATTTAGTATCTTGATCATCAACTTCATGAAACTAGAAATCGAATCACACACTTACTGCTTTGCTAAGTATCTAA